>JAVIWC010003758.1:0-48232 GCA_031894815.1 Creontiades dilutus | reverse complement strand
TCGGGGTCTGAACACGAATCTGAAGTCCGTTTTTCGATAAAACGCTTCCTTCTTGGTTATTTTCGCGTTTTTTCATCAAAATTGCTCAAAAATTAACTCTGTTTAATCGCTTTCAAACCTACTCTCTAAGGGGTTTTCGGGGTGCTGAACACGAATCTGAAGTCCTTTTTCGATAAAACGCTTCCTTCATGGTTATTTTCGCGTTTTTTCATCAAAATTGCTCAAAAATTAACTCTGTTTAATCGCTTTCAAACCTACTCTCTAAGGGGTTTTCGGGGTGCTGAACACGAATCTGAAGTCCTTTTTTCGATAAAACGCTTCCTTCATGGTTATTTTCGCGTTTTTTCATCAAAATTGCTCAAAAATAAACTCTGTTTAATCGCTTTCAAACCTACTCTCTAAGGGGTTTTCAGGGTGCTGTCTGTTTAATCGCTTTCAAACCTACTCTCTAAGGGGTTTTTCGGGGTGCTGAACACGAATCTGAAGTCCTTTTTTCGATAAAACGCTTCCTTCATGGTTATTTTCGCGTTTTTTCATCAAAATTGCTCAAAAATTAACTCTGTTTAATCGCTTTCAAACCTACTCTCTAAGGGGTTTTCGGGGTGCTGAACACGAATCTGAAGTCCTTTTTTCGATAAAACGCTTCCTTCATGGTTATTTTCGCGTTTTTTCATCAAAATTGCTCAAAAATTAACTCTGTTTAATCGCTTTCAAACCTACTCTCTAAGGGGTTTTTCGGGGTGCTGAACACGAATCTGAAGTCCTTTTTTCGATAAAACGCTTCCTTCATGGTTATTTTCGCGTTTTTTCATCAAAATTGCTCAAAAATTAACTCTGTTTAATCGCTTTCAAACCTACTCTCTAAGGGGTTTTTCGGGGTGCTGAACACGAATCTGAAGTCCTTTTTTCGATAAAACGCTTCCTTCATGGTTATTTTCGCGTTTTTTCATCAAAATTGCTCAAAAATTAACTCTGTTTAATCGCTTTCAAACCTACTCTCTAAGGGGTTTTCGGGGTGCTGAACACGAATCTGAAGTCCTTTTTTCGATAAAACGCTTCCTTCATGGTTATTTTCGCGTTTTTTCATCAAAATTGCTCAAAAATTAACTCTGTTTAATCGCTTTCAAACCTACTCTCTAAGGGGTTTTTCGGGGTGCTGAACACGAATCTGAAGTCCTTTTTAATCGCTTTCAAACCTACTCTCTAAGGGGTTTTTCGGGGTGCTGAACACGAATCTGAAGTCCTTTTTTCGATAAAACGCTTCCTTCATGGTTATTTTCGCGTTTTTTCATCAAAATTGCTCAAAAATTAACTCTGTTTAATCGCTTTCAAACCTACTCTCTAAGGGGTTTTTCGGGGTGCTGAACACGAATCTGAAGTCCTTTTTTCGATAAAACGCTTCCTTCATGGTTATTTTCGCGTTTTTTCATCAAAATTGCTCAAAAATTAACTCTGTTTAATCGCTTTCAAACCTACTCTCTAAGGGGTTTTTCGGGGTGCTGAACACGAATCTGAAGTCCTTTTTTCGATAAAACGCTTCCTTCATGGTTATTTTCGCGTTTTTTCATCAAAATTGCTCAAAAATTAACTCTGTTTAATCGCTTTCAAACCTACTCTCTAAGGGGTTTTCGGGGTGCTGAACACGAATCTGAAGTCCTTTTTTCGATAAAACGCTTCCTTCATGGTTATTTTCGCGTTTTTTCATCAAAATTGCTCAAAAATTAACTCTGTTTAATCGCTTTCAAACCTACTCTCTAAGGGGTTTTTCGGGGTGCTGAACACGAATCTGAAGTCCTTTTTTCGATAAAACGCTTCCTTCATGGTTATTTTCGCGTTTTTTCATCAAAATTGCTCAAAAATTAACTCTGTTTAATCGCTTTCAAACCTACTCTCTAAGGGGTTTTTCGGGGTGCTGAACACGAATCTGAAGTCCTTTTTTCGATAAAACGCTTCCTTCATGGTTATTTTCGCGTTTTTTCATCAAAATTGCTCAAAAATTAACTCTGTTTAATCGCTTTCAAACCTACTCTCTAAGGGGTTTTCGGGGTGCTGAACACGAATCTGAAGTCCTTTTTTCGATAAAACGCTTCCTTCATGGTTATTTTCGCGTTTTTTCATCAAAATTGCTCAAAAATTAACTCTGTTTAATCGCTTTCAAACCTACTCTCTAAGGGGTTTTTCGGGGTGCTGAACACGAATCTGAAGTCCTTTTTTCGATAAAACGCTTCCTTCATGGTTATTTTCGCGTTTTTTCATCAAAATTGCTCAAAAATTAACTCTGTTTAATCGCTTTCAAACCTACTCTCTAAGGGGTTTTCGGGGTGCTGAACACGAATCTGAAGTCCTTTTTTCGATAAAACGCTTCCTTCATGGTTATTTTCGCGTTTTTTCATCAAAATTGCTCAAAAATTAACTCTGTTTAATCGCTTTCAAACCTACTCTCTAAGGGGTTTTTCGGGGTGCTGAACACGAATCTGAAGTCCTTTTTTCGATAAAACGCTTCCTTCATGGTTATTTTCGCGTTTTTTCATCAAAATTGCTCAAAAATTAACTCTGTTTAATCGCTTTCAAACCTACTCTCTAAGGGGTTTTTCGGGGTGCTGAACACGAATCTGAAGTCCTTTTTTCGATAAAACGCTTCCTTCATGGTTATTTTCGCGTTTTTTCATCAAAATTGCTCAAAAATTAACTCTGTTTAATCGCTTTCAAACCTACTCTCTAAGGGGTTTTCGGGGTGCTGAACACGAATCTGAAGTCCTTTTTTCGATAAAACGCTTCCTTCATGGTTATTTTCGCGTTTTTTCATCAAAATTGCTCAAAAATTAACTCTGTTTAATCGCTTTCAAACCTACTCTCTAAGGGGTTTTTCGGGGTGCTGAACACGAATCTGAAGTCCTTTTTTCGATAAAACGCTTCCTTCATGGTTATTTTCGCGTTTTTTCATCAAAATTGCTCAAAAATTAACTCTGTTTAATCGCTTTCAAACCTACTCTCTAAGGGGTTTTTCGGGGTGCTGAACACGAATCTGAAGTCCTTTTTTCGATAAAACGCTTCCTTCATGGTTATTTTCGCGTTTTTTCATCAAAATTGCTCAAAAATTAACTCTGTTTAATCGCTTTCAAACCTACTCTCTAAGGGGTTTTCGGGGTGCTGAACACGAATCTGAAGTCCTTTTTTCGATAAAACGCTTCCTTCATGGTTATTTTCGCGTTTTTTCATCAAAATTGCTCAAAAATTAACTCTGTTTAATCGCTTTCAAACCTACTCTCTAAGGGGTTTTTCGGGGTGCTGAACACGAATCTGAAGTCCTTTTTTCGATAAAACGCTTCCTTCATGGTTATTTTCGCGTTTTTTCATCAAAATTGCTCAAAAATTAACTCTGTTTAATCGCTTTCAAACCTACTCTCTAAGGGGTTTTCGGGGTGCTGAACACGAATCTGAAGTCCTTTTTTCGATAAAACGCTTCCTTCATGGTTATTTTCGCGTTTTTTCATCAAAATTGCTCAAAAATTAACTCTGTTTAATCGCTTTCAAACCTACTCTCTAAGGGGTTTTCGGGGTGCTGAACACGAATCTGAAGTCCTTTTTTCGATAAAACGCTCCTTCATGGTTATTTTCGCGTTTTTTCATCAAAATTGCTCAAAAATTAACTCTGTTTAATCGCTTTCAAACCTACTCTCTAAGGGGTTTTTCGGGGTGCTGAACACGAATCTGAAGTCCTTTTTTCGATAAAACGCTTCCTTCATGGTTATTTTCGCGTTTTTTCATCAAAATTGCTCAAAAATTAACTCTGTTTAATCGCTTTCAAACCTACTCTCTAAGGGGTTTTTCGGGGTGCTGAACACGAATCTGAAGTCCTTTTTTCGATAAAACGCTTCCTTCATGGTTATTTTCGCGTTTTTTCATCAAAATTGCTCAAAAATTAACTCTGTTTAATCGCTTTCAAACCTACTCTCTAAGGGGTTTTTCGGGGTGCTGAACACGAATCTGAAGTCCTTTTTTCGATAAAACGCTTCCTTCATGGTTATTTTCGCGTTTTTTCATCAAAATTGCTCAAAAATTAACTCTGTTTAATCGCTTTCAAACCTACTCTCTAAGGTTTTCGGGGTGCTGAACACGAATCTGAAGTCCTTTTTTCGATAAAACGCTTCCTTCATGGTTATTTTCGCGTTTTTTCATCAAAATTGCTCAAAAATTAACTCTGTTTAATCGCTTTCAAACCTACTCTCTAAGGGGTTTTTCGGGGTGCTGAACACGAATCTGAAGTCCTTTTTTCGATAAAACGCTTCCTTCATGGTTATTTTCGCGTTTTTTCATCAAAATTGCTCAAAAATTAACTCTGTTTAATCGCTTTCAAACCTACTCTCTAAGGGGTTTTCGGGGTGCTGAACACGAATCTGAAGTCCTTTTTTCGATAAAACGCTTCCTTCATGGTTATTTTCGCGTTTTTTCATCAAAATTGCTCAAAAATTAACTCTGTTTAATCGCTTTCAAACCTACTCTCTAAGGGGTTTTTCGGGGTGCTGAACACGAATCTGAAGTCCTTTTTTCGATAAAACGCTTCCTTCATGGTTATTTTCGCGTTTTTTCATCAAAATTGCTCAAAAATTAACTCTGTTTAATCGCTTTCAAACCTACTCTCTAAGGGGTTTTCGGGGTGCTGAACACGAATCTGAAGTCCTTTTTTCGATAAAACGCTTCCTTCATGGTTATTTTCGCGTTTTTTCATCAAAATTGCTCAAAAATTAACTCTGTTTAATCGCTTTCAAACCTACTCTCTAAGGGGTTTTCGGGGTGCTGAACACGAATCTGAAGTCCTTTTTTCGATAAAACGCTTCCTTCATGGTTATTTTCGCGTTTTTTCATCAAAATTGCTCAAAAATTAACTCTGTTTAATCGCTTTCAAACCTACTCTCTAAGGGTTTTCGGGGTGCTGAACACGAATCTGAAGTCCTTTTTTCGATAAAACGCTTCCTTCATGGTTATTTTCGCGTTTTTTCATCAAAATTGCTCAAAAATTAACTCTGTTTAATCGCTTTCAAACCTACTCTCTAAGGGGTTTTTCGGGGTGCTGAACACGAATCTGAAGTCCTTTTTTCGATAAAACGCTTCCTTCATGGTTATTTTCGCGTTTTTTCATCAAAATTGCTCAAAAATTAACTCTGTTTAATCGCTTTCAAACCTACTCTCTAAGGGGTTTTCGGGGTGCTGAACACGAATCTGAAGTCCTTTTTTCGATAAAACGCTTCCTTCATGGTTATTTTCGCGTTTTTTCATCAAAATTGCTCAAAAATTAACTCTGTTTAATCGCTTTCAAACCTACTCTCTAAGGGGTTTTTCGGGGTGCTGAACACGAATCTGAAGTCCTTTTTTCGATAAAACGCTTCCTTCATGGTTATTTTCGCGTTTTTTCATCAAAATTGCTCAAAAATTAACTCTGTTTAATCGCTTTCAAACCTACTCTCTAAGGGGTTTTCGGGGTGCTGAACACGAATCTGAAGTCCTTTTTTCGATAAAACGCTTCCTTCATGGTTATTTTCGCGTTTTTTCATCAAAATTGCTCAAAAATTAACTCTGTTTAATCGCTTTCAAACCTACTCTCTAAGGGGTTTTCGGGGTGCTGAACACGAATCTGAAGTCCTTTTTTCGATAAAACGCTTCCTTCATGGTTATTTTCGCGTTTTTTCATCAAAATTGCTCAAAAATTAACTCTGTTTAATCGCTTTCAAACCTACTCTCTAAGGGGTTTTTTCGGGGTGCTGAACACGAATCTGAAGTCCTTTTTTCGATAAAACGCTTCCTTCATGGTTATTTTCGCGTTTTTTCATCAAAATTGCTCAAAAATTAACTCTGTTTAATCGCTTTCAAACCTACTCTCTAAGGGGTTTTCGGGGTGCTGAACACGAATCTGAAGTCCTTTTTTCGATAAAACGCTTCCTTCATGGTTATTTTCGCGTTTTTTCATCAAAATTGCTCAAAAATTAACTCTGTTTAATCGCTTTCAAACCTACTCTCTAAGGGGTTTTCGGGGTGCTGAACACGAATCTGAAGTCCTTTTTTCGATAAAACGCTTCCTTCATGGTTATTTTCGCGTTTTTTCATCAAAATTGCTCAAAAATTAACTCTGTTTAATCGCTTTCAAACCTACTCTCTAAGGGGTTTTCGGGGTGCTGAACACGAATCTGAAGTCCTTTTTTCGATAAAACGCTTCCTTCATGGTTATTTTCGCGTTTTTTCATCAAAATTGCTCAAAAATTAACTCTGTTTAATCGCTTTCAAACCTACTCTCTAAGGGGTTTTTCGGGGTGCTGAACACGAATCTGAAGTCCTTTTTTCGATAAAACGCTTCCTTCATGGTTATTTTCGCGTTTTTTCATCAAAATTGCTCAAAAATTAACTCTGTTTAATCGCTTTCAAACCTACTCTCTAAGGGGTTTTCGGGGTGCTGAACACGAATCTGAAGTCCTTTTTTCGATAAAACGCTTCCTTCATGGTTATTTTCGCGTTTTTTCATCAAAATTGCTCAAAAATTAACTCTGTTTAATCGCTTTCAAACCTACTCTCTAAGGGGTTTTTCGGGGTGCTGAACACGAATCTGAAGTCCTTTTTTCGATAAAACGCTTCCTTCATGGTTATTTTCGCGTTTTTTCATCAAAATTGCTCAAAAATTAACTCTGTTTAATCGCTTTCAAACCTACTCTCTAAGGGGTTTTCGGGGTGCTGAACACGAATCTGAAGTCCTTTTTTCGATAAAACGCTTCCTTCATGGTTATTTTCGCGTTTTTTCATCAAAATTGCTCAAAAATTAACTCTGTTTAATCGCTTTCAAACCTACTCTCTAAGGGGTTTTTCGGGGTGCTGAACACGAATCTGAAGTCCTTTTTTCGATAAAACGCTTCCTTCATGGTTATTTTCGCGTTTTTTCATCAAAATTGCTCAAAAATTAACTCTGTTTAATCGCTTTCAAACCTACTCTCTAAGGGGTTTTTCGGGGTGCTGAACACGAATCTGAAGTCCTTTTTTCGATAAAACGCTTCCTTCATGGTTATTTTCGCGTTTTTTCATCAAAATTGCTCAAAAATTAACTCTGTTTAATCGCTTTCAAACCTACTCTCTAAGGGGTTTTCGGGGTGCTGAACACGAATCTGAAGTCCTTTTTTCGATAAAACGCTTCCTTCATGGTTATTTTCGCGTTTTTTCATCAAAATTGCTCAAAAATTAACTCTGTTTAATCGCTTTCAAACCTACTCTCTAAGGGGTTTTCGGGGTGCTGAACACGAATCTGAAGTCCTTTTTTCGATAAAACGCTTCCTTCATGGTTATTTTCGCGTTTTTTCATCAAAATTGCTCAAAAATTAACTCTGTTTAATCGCTTTCAAACCTACTCTCTAAGGGGTTTTTCGGGGTGCTGAACACGAATCTGAAGTCCTTTTTTCGATAAAACGCTTCCTTCATGGTTATTTTCGCGTTTTTTCATCAAAATTGCTCAAAAATTAACTCTGTTTAATCGCTTTCAAACCTACTCTCTAAGGGGTTTTCGGGGTGCTGAACACGAATCTGAAGTCCTTTTTTCGATAAAACGCTTCCTTCATGGTTATTTTCGCGTTTTTTCATCAAAATTGCTCAAAAATTAACTCTGTTTAATCGCTTTCAAACCTACTCTCTAAGGGGTTTTTCGGGGTGCTGAACACGAATCTGAAGTCCTTTTTTCGATAAAACGCTTCCTTCATGGTTATTTTCGCGTTTTTTCATCAAAATTGCTCAAAAATTAACTCTGTTTAATCGCTTTCAAACCTACTCTCTAAGGGGTTTTTCGGGGTGCTGAACACGAATCTGAAGTCCTTTTTTCGATAAAACGCTTCCTTCATGGTTATTTTCGCGTTTTTTCATCAAAATTGCTCAAAAATTAACTCTGTTTAATCGCTTTCAAACCTACTCTCTAAGGGGTTTTTCGGGGTGCTGAACACGAATCTGAAGTCCTTTTTTCGATAAAACGCTTCCTTCATGGTTATTTTCGCGTTTTTTCATCAAAATTGCTCAAAAATTAACTAACACGAATCTGAAGTCCTTTTTTCGATAAAACGCTTCCTTCATGGTTATTTTCGCGTTTTTTCATCAAAATTGCTCAAAAATTAACTCTGTTTAATCGCTTTCAAACCTACTCTCTAAGGGGTTTTTCGGGGTGCTGAACACGAATCTGAAGTCCTTTTTTCGATAAAACGCTTCCTTCATGGTTATTTTCGCGTTTTTTCATCAAAATTGCTCAAAAATTAACTCTGTTTAATCGCTTTCAAACCTACTCTCTAAGGGGTTTTTCGGGGTGCTGAACACGAATCTGAAGTCCTTTTTTCGATAAAACGCTTCCTTCATGGTTATTTTCGCGTTTTTTCATCAAAATTGCTCAAAAATTAACTCTGTTTAATCGCTTTCAAACCTACTCTCTAAGGGGTTTTTCGGGGTGCTGAACACGAATCTGAAGTCCTTTTTTCGATAAAACGCTTCCTTCATGGTTATTTTCGCGTTTTTTCATCAAAATTGCTCAAAAATTAACTCTGTTTAATCGCTTTCAAACCTACTCTCTAAGGGGTTTTTCGGGGTGCTGAACACGAATCTGAAGTCCTTTTTTCGATAAAACGCTTCCTTCATGGTTATTTTCGCGTTTTTTCATCAAAATTGCTCAAAAATTAACTCTGTTTAATCGCTTTCAAACCTACTCTCTAAGGGGTTTTTCGGGGTGCTGAACACGAATCTGAAGTCCTTTTTTCGATAAAACGCTTCCTTCATGGTTATTTTCGCGTTTTTTCATCAAAATTGCTCAAAAATTAACTCTGTTTAATCGCTTTCAAACCTACTCTCTAAGGGGTTTTTCGGGGTGCTGAACACGAATCTGAAGTCCTTTTTTCGATAAAACGCTTCCTTCATGGTTATTTTCGCGTTTTTTCATCAAAATTGCTCAAAAATTAACTCTGTTTAATCGCTTTCAAACCTACTCTCTAAGGGGTTTTTCGGGGTGCTGAACACGAATCTGAAGTCCTTTTTTCGATAAAACGCTTCCTTCAGGGTTATTTTCGCGTTTTTTCATCAAAATTGCTCAAAAATTAACTCTGTTTAATCGTTTTCAAACCTTAAGGGGTTTTCGGGGTGCTGAACACGAATCTGAAGTTTTTCGGGGTTATTTTCAAGGCTTTTTCATCAAAATTGAAAAATTAAATTTCTGTTTAATCGTTTTCAAACCTACCTCTAAGGGTTTTTCGTGCTGAAATACGAATCCCTTTTTTCGATAAAACGCTTCCTTCATGGTTATTTTCGCGTTTTTTCATCAAAATTGCTCAAAAATAACTCTGTTTAATCGTTTTCAAACCTACTCTCTAAGGGGTTTTTCGGGGTGCTGAACACGAATCTGAAGTCCTTTTTTCGATAAAACGCTTCCTTCATGGTTATTTTCGCGTTTTTTCATCAAAATTGCTCAAAAAATTAACTCTGTTTAATCGCTTTCAAAACCTACGCTCTGAAGGGTTTTTCGGGGTGCTGAACACGAATCTGGTCCTTTTTTCGATAAAACGCTTCCTTCAAGGTTATTTTCGCGTTTTTTCATCAAAATTGCTCAAAAATAAACTCTGTTTAATCGCTTTCAAACCTACTCTCTAAGGGGTTTTTCGGGGTGCTGAACACGAATCTGAAGTCCTTTTTTTCGATAAAACGCTTCCTTCATGGTTATTTTCGCGTTTTTTCATCAAAATTGCTCAAAAATTAACTCGTTTAATCGTTTTCAAACCTACTCTCTAAGGGGTTTTTCGTGCTGAACACGAATCTTAAGTCTTTTTTTTCGATAAAACGCTTCCTTCATGGTTATTTTCGCGTTTTTTCATCAAAATTGCTCAAAAATTAACTCTGTTTAATCGCTTTCAAACCTACTCTTCTAAGGGGGTTTTTCGGGGTGCTGAACACGAATCTGAAGTCCTTTTTTCGATAAAACGCTTCCTTCATGGTTATTTTCTGCGTTTTTCATCAAAATTTGCTCAAAAATTAACTCTGTTTAATCGCTTTCAAACCTACTCTAAGGGGTTTTTCGGGGTGCTGAACACGAATCTGAAGTCCTTTTTTCGATAAAACGCTTCCTTCATGGTTATTTTCGCGTTTTTTCATCAAAATTGCTCAAAAATTAACTGTTTAATCGTTTTCAAACCTACGCTCTAAGGGGTTTTTCGGGGTGTGAACACGAATCTGAAGTCCTTTTTTCGATAAAACGCTTCCTTCATGGTTATTTTCGCGTTTTTTCATCAAAATTGCTCAAAAATTAACTTTGTTTAATCGCTTTCAAACCTACTCTCTAAGGGGTTTTTCGGGGTGCTGAACACGAATCTGAAGTCCTTCTTTCGATAAAACGCTTCCTTCATGGTTATTTTCGCGTTTTTTCATCAAAAAATTGCTCAAAAATTAATCCTGTTTAATCGCAAAGCAAAACTACTATCTCCGCGGGTTTTCGGGGTGCTGAACACGAATCTGAAGTCCTTTTTTCGATAAAACGCTTCCTTCATGGTTATTTTCTGCGTTTTTTCATCAAAATTGCTCAAAAATTAACTCTGTTTAATCGGTTTCAAACCCACTTTAAGGGGTTTTTCGGGCTGAACACGAATCTGAAGTCCTTTTTTCGATAAAACGCTTCCTTCATGGTTATTTTCGCGTTTTTTCATCAAAATTGCTCAAAAAAATTAACTTGTTTAATCGTTCTCAAACCCACCTCTAAGGGGTTTTTCGGGGCGCTGAACACGACTCTGGAAGTCTTTTTTTCTCGATAAAACGCTTCCTTCATGGTTATTTTCGCGTTTTTTCATCAAAATTGCTCAAAAATTAACTCTGTTTAATCGCTTTCAAACCTACTCTCTAAGGGGTTTTTCGGGGTGCTGAACACGAATTCGAAGTCCTTTTTTCGATAAAACGCTTCCTTCATGGTTATTTTCGCGATTTTTCATCAAAATTGCTCAAAAATTAACTCTGTTTAATCCCTTTTTAATCGTTTTCAAACCTACGCTCTAAGGGGTTTTTCGGGGTGCTGAACACGAATCTGAAGTCCTTTTTTCGATAAAACGCTTCCTTCATGGTTATTTTCGCGTTTTTTCATCAAAATTGCTCAAAAATTAACTCTGTTTAATCGCTTTCAAACCTACTCTCTAAGGGGTTTTTCGGGGTGCTGAACACGAATCTGAAGTCCTTTTTTCGATAAAACGCTTCCTTCATGGTTATTTTCGCGTTTTTTCATCAAAATTGCTCAAAAATTAACTCTGTTTAATCGCTTTCAAACCTACTCTCTAAGGGGTTTTTCGGGGTGCTGAACACGAATCTGAAGTCCTTTTTTCGATAAAACGCTTCCTTCATGGTTATTTTCGCGTTTTTTCATCAAAATTGCTCAAAAATTAACTCTGTTTAATCGCTTTCAAACCTACTCTCTAAGGGGTTTTTCGGGGTGCTGAACACGAATCTGAAGTCCTTTTTTCGATAAAACGCTTCCTTCATGGTTATTTTCGCGTTTTTTCATCAAAATTGCTCAAAAATTAACTCTGTTTAATCGCTTTCAAACCTACTCTCTAAGGGGTTTTTCGGGGTGCTGAACACGAATCTGAAGTCCTTTTTTCGATAAAACGCTTCCTTCATGGTTATTTTCGCGTTTTTTCATCAAAATTGCTCAAAAATTAACTCTGTTTAATCGCTTTCAAACCTACTCTCTAAGGGGTTTTTCGGGGTGCTGAACACGAATCTGAAGTCCTTTTTTCGATAAAACGCTTCCTTCATGGTTATTTTCGCGTTTTTTCATCAAAATTGCTCAAAAATTAACTCTGTTTAATCGCTTTCAAACCTACTCTCTAAGGGGTTTTTCGGGGTGCTGAACACGAATCTGAAGTCCTTTTTTCGATAAAACGCTTCCTTCATGGTTATTTTCGCGTTTTTTCATCAAAATTGCTCAAAAATTAACTCTGTTTAATCGCTTTCAAACCTACTCTCTAAGGGGTTTTTCGGGGTGCTGAACACGAATCTGAAGTCCTTTTTTCGATAAAACGCTTCCTTCATGGTTATTTTCGCGTTTTTTCATCAAAATTGCTCAAAAATTAACTCTGTTTAATCGCTTTCAAACCTACTCTCTAAGGGGTTTTTCGGGGTGCTGAACACGAATCTGAAGTCCTTTTTTCGATAAAACGCTTCCTTCATGGTTATTTTCGCGTTTTTTCATCAAAATTGCTCAAAAATTAACTCTGTTTAATCGCTTTCAAACCTACTCTCTAAGGGGTTTTTCGGGGTGCTGAACACGAATCTGAAGTCCTTTTTTCGATAAAACGCTTCCTTCATGGTTATTTTCGCGTTTTTTCATCAAAATTGCTCAAAAATTAACTCTGTTTAATCGCTTTCAAACCTACTCTCTAAGGGGTTTTTCGGGGTGCTGAACACGAATCTGAAGTCCTTTTTTCGATAAAACGCTTCCTTCATGGTTATTTTCGCGTTTTTTCATCAAAATTGCTCAAAAATTAACTCTGTTTAATCGCTTTCAAACCTACTCTCTAAGGGGTTTTTCGGGGTGCTGAACACGAATCTGAAGTCCTTTTTTCGATAAAACGCTTCCTTCATGGTTATTTTCGCGTTTTTTCATCAAAATTGCTCAAAAATTAACTCTGTTTAATCGCTTTCAAACCTACTCTCTAAGGGGTTTTTCGGGGTGCTGAACACGAATCTGAAGTCCTTTTTTCGATAAAACGCTTCCTTCATGGTTATTTTCGCGTTTTTTCATCAAAATTGCTCAAAAATTAACTCTGTTTAATCGCTTTCAAACCTACTCTCTAAGGGGTTTTTCGGGGTGCTGAACACGAATCTGAAGTCCTTTTTTCGATAAAACGCTTCCTTCATGGTTATTTTCGCGTTTTTTCATCAAAATTGCTCAAAAATTAACTCTGTTTAATCGCTTTCAAACCTACTCTCTAAGGGGTTTTTCGGGGTGCTGAACACGAATCTGAAGTCCTTTTTTCGATAAAACGCTTCCTTCATGGTTATTTTCGCGTTTTTTCATCAAAATTGCTCAAAAATTAACTCTGTTTAATC
The DNA here is from genome assembly GCA_031894815.1 of Creontiades dilutus. NCBI lineage: Eukaryota > Metazoa > Arthropoda > Insecta > Hemiptera > Miridae > Creontiades > Creontiades dilutus. Next base: position 35,146 of record JAVIWC010003758.1, on the reverse strand, counting down.
GCTTTCAAACCTACTCTCTAAGGGGTTTTTCGGGGTGCTGAACACGAATCTGAAGTCCTTTTTTCGATAAAACGCTTCCTTCATGGTTATTTTCGCGTTTTTTCATCAAAATTGCTCAAAAATTAACTCTGTTTAATCGCTTTCAAACCTACTCTCTAAGGGGTTTTTCGGGGTGCTGAACACGAATCTGAAGTCCTTTTTTCGATAAAACGCTTCCTTCATGGTTATTTTCGCGTTTTTTCATCAAAATTGCTCAAAAATTAACTCTGTTTAATCGCTTTCAAACCTACGCTCTAAGGGGTTTTTCGGGGTGCTGAACACGAATCTGAAGTCCTTTTTTCGATAAAACGCTTCCTTCATGGTTATTTTCGCGTTTTTTCATCAAAATTGCTCAAAAATTAACTCTGTTTAATCGCTTTCAAACCTACTCTCTAAGGGGTTTTTCGGGGTGCTGAACACGAATCTGAAGTCCTTTTTTCGATAAAACGCTTCCTTCATGGTTATTTTCGCGTTTTTTCATCAAAATTGCTCAAAAATTAACTCTGTTTAATCGCTTTCAAACCTACTCTCTAAGGGGTTTTTCGGGGTGCTGAACACGAATCTGAAGTCCTTTTTTCGATAAAACGCTTCCTTCATGGTTATTTTCGCGTTTTTTCATCAAAATTGCTCAAAAATTAACTCTGTTTAATCGCTTTCAAACCTACTCTCTAAGGGGTTTTTCGGGGTGCTGAACACGAATCTGAAGTCCTTTTTTCGATAAAACGCTTCCTTCATGGTTATTTTCGCGTTTTTTCATCAAAATTGCTCAAAAATTAACTCTGTTTAATCGCTTTCAAACCTACTCTCTAAGGGGTTTTTCGGGGTGCTGAACACGAATCTGAAGTCCTTTTTTCGATAAAACGCTTCCTTCATGGTTATTTTCGCGTTTTTTCATCAAAATTGCTCAAAAATTAACTCTGTTTAATCGCTTTCAAACCTACTCTCTAAGGGGTTTTTCGGGGTGCTGAACACGAATCTGAAGTCCTTTTTTCGATAAAACGCTTCCTTCATGGTTATTTTCGCGTTTTTTCATCAAAATTGCTCAAAAATTAACTCTGTTTAATCGCTTTCAAACCTACTCTCTAAGGGGTTTTTCGGGGTGCTGAACACGAATCTGAAGTCCTTTTTTCGATAAAACGCTTCCTTCATGGTTATTTTCGCGTTTTTTCATCAAAATTGCTCAAAAATTAACTCTGTTTAATCGTTTTCAAACCTACGCTCTAAGGGGTTTTTCGGGGTGCTGAACACGAATCTGAAGTCCTTTTTTCGATAAAACGCTTCCTTCATGGTTATTTTCGCGTTTTTTCATCAAAATTGCTCAAAAATTAACTCTGTTTAATCGCTTTCAAACCTACTCTCTAAGGGGTTTTTCGGGGTGCTGAACACGAATCTGAAGTCCTTTTTTCGATAAAACGCTTCCTTCATGGTTATTTTCGCGTTTTTTCATCAAAATTGCTCAAAAATTAACTCTGTTTAATCGCTTTCAAACCTACTCTCTAAGGGGTTTTTCGGGGTGCTGAACACGAATCTGAAGTCCTTTTTTCGATAAAACGCTTCCTTCATGGTTATTTTCGCGTTTTTTCATCAAAATTGCTCAAAAATTAACTCTGTTTAATCGCTTTCAAACCTACTCTCTAAGGGGTTTTTCGGGGTGCTGAACACGAATCTGAAGTCCTTTTTTCGATAAAACGCTTCCTTCATGGTTATTTTCGCGTTTTTTCATCAAAATTGCTCAAAAATTAACTCTGTTTAATCGCTTTCAAACCTACTCTCTAAGGGGTTTTTCGGGGTGCTGAACACGAATCTGAAGTCCTTTTTTCGATAAAACGCTTCCTTCATGGTTATTTTCGCGTTTTTTCATCAAAATTGCTCAAAAATTAACTCTGTTTAATCGCTTTCAAACCTACTCTCTAAGGGGTTTTTCGGGGTGCTGAACACGAATCTGAAGTCCTTTTTTCGATAAAACGCTTCCTTCATGGTTATTTTCGCGTTTTTTCATCAAAATTGCTCAAAAATTAACTCTGTTTAATCGTTTTCAAACCTACGCTCTAAGGTGCTGAACACGAATCTGAAGTCCTTTTTTCGATAAAACGCTTCCTTCATGGTTATTTTCGCGTTTTTTCATCAAAATTGCTCAAAAATTAACTCTGTTTAATCGCTTTCAAACCTACTCTCTAAGGGGTTTTTCGGGGTGCTGAACACGAATCTGAAGTCCTTTTTTCGATAAAACGCTTCCTTCATGGTTATTTTCGCGTTTTTTCATCAAAATTGCTCAAAAATTAACTCTGTTTAATCGCTTTCAAACCTACTCTCTAAGGGGTTTTTCGGGGTGCTGAACACGAATCTGAAGTCCTTTTTTCGATAAAACGCTTCCTTCATGGTTATTTTCGCGTTTTTTCATCAAAATTGCTCAAAAATTAACTCTGTTTAATCGCTTTCAAACCTACTCTCTAAGGGGTTTTTCGGGGTGCTGAACACGAATCTGAAGTCCTTTTTTCGATAAAACGCTTCCTTCATGGTTATTTTCGCGTTTTTTCATCAAAATTGCTCAAAAATTAACTCTGTTTAATCGCTTTCAAACCTACTCTCTAAGGGGTTTTTCGGGGTGCTGAACACGAATCTGAAGTCCTTTTTTCGATAAAACGCTTCCTTCATGGTTATTTTCGCGTTTTTTCATCAAAATTGCTCAAAAATTAACTCTGTTTAATCGCTTTCAAACCTACTCTCTAAGGGGTTTTTCGGGGTGCTGAACACGAATCTGAAGTCCTTTTTTCGATAAAACGCTTCCTTCATGGTTATTTTCGCGTTTTTTCATCAAAATTGCTCAAAAATTAACTCTGTTTAATCGCTTTCAAACCTACTCTCTAAGGGGTTTTTCGGGGTGCTGAACACGAATCTGAAGTCCTTTTTTCGATAAAACGCTTCCTTCATGGTTATTTTCGCGTTTTTTCATCAAAATTGCTCAAAAATTAACTCTGTTTAATCGCTTTCAAACCTACTCTCTAAGGGGTTTTTCGGGGTGCTGAACACGAATCTGAAGTCCTTTTTTCGATAAAACGCTTCCTTCATGGTTATTTTCGCGTTTTTTCATCAAAATTGCTCAAAAATTAACTCTGTTTAATCGCTTTCAAACCTACTCTCTAAGGGGTTTTTCGGGGTGCTGAACACGAATCTGAAGTCCTTTTTTCGATAAAACGCTTCCTTCATGGTTATTTTCGCGTTTTTTCATCAAAATTGCTCAAAAATTAACTCTGTTTAATCGCTTTCAAACCTACTCTCTAAGGGGTTTTTCGGGGTGCTGAACACGAATCTGAAGTCCTTTTTTCGATAAAACGCTTCCTTCATGGTTATTTTCGCGTTTTTTCATCAAAATTGCTCAAAAATTAACTCTGTTTAATCGCTTTCAAACCTACTCTCTAAGGGGTTTTTCGGGGTGCTGAACACGAATCTGAAGTCCTTTTTTCGATAAAACGCTTCCTTCATGGTTATTTTCGCGTTTTTTCATCAAAATTGCTCAAAAATTAACTCTGTTTAATCGCTTTCAAACCTACTCTCTAAGGGGTTTTTCGGGGTGCTGAACACGAATCTGAAGTCCTTTTTTCGATAAAACGCTTCCTTCATGGTTATTTTCGCGTTTTTTCATCAAAATTGCTCAAAAATTAACTCTGTTTAATCGCTTTCAAACCTACTCTCTAAGGGGTTTTTCGGGGTGCTGAACACGAATCTGAAGTCCTTTTTTCGATAAAACGCTTCCTTCATGGTTATTTTCGCGTTTTTTCATCAAAATTGCTCAAAAATTAACTCTGTTTAATCGCTTTCAAACCTACTCTCTAAGGGGTTTTTCGGGGTGCTGAACACGAATCTGAAGTCCTTTTTTCGATAAAACGCTTCCTTCATGGTTATTTTCGCGTTTTTTCATCAAAATTGCTCAAAAATTAACTCTGTTTAATCGCTTTCAAACCTACTCTCTAAGGGGTTTTTCGGGGTGCTGAACACGAATCTGAAGTCCTTTTTTCGATAAAACGCTTCCTTCATGGTTATTTTCGCGTTTTTTCATCAAAATTGCTCAAAAATTAACTCTGTTTAATCGCTTTCAAACCTACTCTAAGGGGTTTTTCGGGGTGCTGAACACGAATCTGAAGTCCTTTTTTCGATAAAACGCTTCCTTCATGGTTATTTTCGCGTTTTTTCATCAAAATTGCTCAAAAATTAACTCTGTTTAATCGCTTTCAAACCTACTCTCTAAGGGGTTTTTCGGGGTGCTGAACACGAATCTGAAGTCCTTTTTTCGATAAAACGCTTCCTTCATGGTTATTTTCGCGTTTTTTCATCAAAATTGCTCAAAAATTAACTCTGTTTAATCGCTTTCAAACCTACTCTCTAAGGGGTTTTTCGGGGTGCTGAACACGAATCTGAAGTCCTTTTTTCGATAAAACGCTTCCTTCATGGTTATTTTCGCGTTTTTTCATCAAAATTGCTCAAAAATTAACTCTGTTTAATCGCTTTCAAACCTACTCTCTAAGGGGTTTTTCGGGGTGCTGAACACGAATCTGAAGTCCTTTTTTCGATAAAACGCTTCCTTCATGGTTATTTTCGCGTTTTTTCATCAAAATTGCTCAAAAATTAACTCTGTTTAATCGCTTTCAAACCTACTCTCTAAGGGGTTTTTCGGGGTGCTGAACACGAATCTGAAGTCCTTTTTTCGATAAAACGCTTCCTTCATGGTTATTTTCGCGTTTTTTCATCAAAATTGCTCAAAAATTAACTCTGTTTAATCGCTTTCAAACCTACTCTCTAAGGGGTTTTTCGGGGTGCTGAACACGAATCTGAAGTCCTTTTTTCGATAAAACGCTTCCTTCATGGTTATTTTCGCGTTTTTTCATCAAAATTGCTCAAAAATTAACTCTGTTTAATCGCTTTCAAACCTACTCTCTAAGGGGTTTTTCGGGGTGCTGAACACGAATCTGAAGTCCTTTTTTCGATAAAACGCTTCCTTCATGGTTATTTTCGCGTTTTTTCATCAAAATTGCTCAAAAATTAACTCTGTTTAATCGCTTTCAAACCTACTCTAAGGGGTTTTTCGGGGTGCTGAACACGAATCTGAAGTCCTTTTTTCGATAAAACGCTTCCTTCATGGTTATTTTCGCGTTTTTTCATCAAAATTGCTCAAAAATTAACTCTGTTTAATCGCTTTCAAACCTACTCTCTAAGGGGTTTTTCGGGGTGCTGAACACGAATCTGAAGTCCTTTTTTCGATAAAACGCTTCCTTCATGGTTATTTTCGCGTTTTTTCATCAAAATTGCTCAAAAATTAACTCTGTTTAATCGCTTTCAAACCTACTCTCTAAGGGGTTTTTCGGGGTGCTGAACACGAATCTGAAGTCCTTTTTTCGATAAAACGCTTCCTTCATGGTTATTTTCGCGTTTTTTCATCAAAATTGCTCAAAAATTAACTCTGTTTAATCGCTTTCAAACCTACTCTCTAAGGGGTTTTTCGGGGTGCTGAACACGAATCTGAAGTCCTTTTTTCGATAAAACGCTTCCTTCATGGTTATTTTCGCGTTTTTTCATCAAAATTGCTCAAAAATTAACTCTGTTTAATCGCTTTCAAACCTACTCTCTAAGGGGTTTTTCGGGGTGCTGAACACGAATCTGAAGTCCTTTTTTCGATAAAACGCTTCCTTCATGGTTATTTTCGCGTTTTTTCATCAAAATTGCTCAAAAATTAACTCTGTTTAATCGCTTTCAAACCTACTCTCTAAGGGGTTTTTCGGGGTGCTGAACACGAATCTGAAGTCCTTTTTTCGATAAAACGCTTCCTTCATGGTTATTTTCGCGTTTTTTCATCAAAATTGCTCAAAAATTAACTCTGTTTAATCGCTTTCAAACCTACTCTCTAAGGGGTTTTTCGGGGTGCTGAACACGAATCTGAAGTCCTTTTTTCGATAAAACGCTTCCTTCATGGTTATTTTCGCGTTTTTTCATCAAAATTGCTCAAAAATTAACTCTGTTTAATCGCTTTCAAACCTACTCTCTAAGGGGTTTTTCGGGGTGCTGAACACGAATCTGAAGTCCTTTTTTCGATAAAACGCTTCCTTCATGGTTATTTTCGCGTTTTTTCATCAAAATTGCTCAAAAATTAACTCTGTTTAATCGCTTTCAAACCTACTCTCTAAGGGGTTTTTCGGGGTGCTGAACACGAATCTGAAGTCCTTTTTTCGATAAAACGCTTCCTTCATGGTTATTTTCGCGTTTTTTCATCAAAATTGCTCAAAAATTAACTCTGTTTAATCGCTTTCAAACCTACTCTCTAAGGGGTTTTTCGGGGTGCTGAACACGAATCTGAAGTCCTTTTTTCGATAAAACGCTTCCTTCATGGTTATTTTCGCGTTTTTTCATCAAAATTGCTCAAAAATTAACTCTGTTTAATCGCTTTCAAACCTACTCTCTAAGGGGTTTTTCGGGGTGCTGAACACGAATCTGAAGTCCTTTTTTCGATAAAACGCTTCCTTCATGGTTATTTTCGCGTTTTTTCATCAAAATTGCTCAAAAATTAACTCTGTTTAATCGCTTTCAAACCTACTCTCTAAGGGGTTTTTCGGGGTGCTGAACACGAATCTGAAGTCCTTTTTTCGATAAAACGCTTCCTTCATGGTTATTTTCGCGTTTTTTCATCAAAATTGCTCAAAAATTAACTCTGTTTAATCGCTTTCAAACCTACTCTCTAAGGGGTTTTTCGGGGTGCTGAACACGAATCTGAAGTCCTTTTTTCGATAAAACGCTTCCTTCATGGTTATTTTCGCGTTTTTTCATCAAAATTGCTCAAAAATTAACTCTGTTTAATCGCTTTCAAACCTACTCTCTAAGGGGTTTTTCGGGGTGCTGAACACGAATCTGAAGTCCTTTTTTCGATAAAACGCTTCCTTCATGGTTATTTTCGCGTTTTTTCATCAAAATTGCTCAAAAATTAACTCTGTTTAATCGCTTTCAAACCTACTCTCTAAGGGGTTTTTCGGGGTGCTGAACACGAATCTGAAGTCCTTTTTTCGATAAAACGCTTCCTTCATGGTTATTTTCGCGTTTTTTCATCAAAATTGCTCAAAAATTAACTCTGTTTAATCGCTTTCAAACCTACTCTCTAAGGGGTTTTTCGGGGTGCTGAACACGAATCTGAAGTCCTTTTTTCGATAAAACGCTTCCTTCATGGTTATTTTCGCGTTTTTTCATCAAAATTGCTCAAAAATTAACTCTGTTTAATCGCTTTCAAACCTACTCTCTAAGGGGTTTTTCGGGGTGCTGAACACGAATCTGAAGTCCTTTTTTCGATAAAACGCTTCCTTCATGGTTATTTTCGCGTTTTTTCATCAAAATTGCTCAAAAATTAACTCTGTTTAATCGCTTTCAAACCTACTCTCTAAGGGGTTTTTCGGGGTGCTGAACACGAATCTGAAGTCCTTTTTTCGATAAAACGCTTCCTTCATGGTTATTTTCGCGTTTTTTCATCAAAATTGCTCAAAAATTAACTCTGTTTAATCGCTTTCAAACCTACTCTCTAAGGGGTTTTTCGGGGTGCTGAACACGAATCTGAAGTCCTTTTTTCGATAAAACGCTTCCTTCATGGTTATTTTCGCGTTTTTTCATCAAAATTGCTCAAAAATTAACTCTGTTTAATCGCTTTCAAACCTACTCTCTAAGGGGTTTTTCGGGGTGCTGAACACGAATCTGAAGTCCTTTTTTCGATAAAACGCTTCCTTCATGGTTATTTTCGCGTTTTTTCATCAAAATTGCTCAAAAATTAACTCTGTTTAATCGCTTTCAAACCTACTCTCTAAGGGGTTTTTCGGGGTGCTGAACACGAATCTGAAGTCCTTTTTTCGATAAAACGCTTCCTTCATGGTTATTTTCGCGTTTTTTCATCAAAATTGCTCAAAAATTAACTCTGTTTAATCGCTTTCAAACCTACTCTCTAAGGGGTTTTTCGGGGTGCTGAACACGAATCTGAAGTCCTTTTTTCGATAAAACGCTTCCTTCATGGTTATTTTCGCGTTTTTTCATCAAAATTGCTCAAAAATTAACTCTGTTTAATCGCTTTCAAACCTACTCTCTAAGGGGTTTTTCGGGGTGCTGAACACGAATCTGAAGTCCTTTTTTCGATAAAACGCTTCCTTCATGGTTATTTTCGCGTTTTTTCATCAAAATTGCTCAAAAATTAACTCTGTTTAATCGCTTTCAAACCTACTCTCTAAGGGGTTTTTCGGGGTGCTGAACACGAATCTGAAGTCCTTTTTTCGATAAAACGCTTCCTTCATGGTTATTTTCGCGTTTTTTCATCAAAATTGCTCAAAAATTAACTCTGTTTAATCGCTTTCAAACCTACTCTCTAAGGGGTTTTTCGGGGTGCTGAACACGAATCTGAAGTCCTTTTTTCGATAAAACGCTTCCTTCATGGTTATTTTCGCGTTTTTTCATCAAAATTGCTCAAAAATTAACTCTGTTTAATCGCTTTCAAACCTACTCTCTAAGGGGTTTTTCGGGGTGCTGAACACGAATCTGAAGTCCTTTTTTCGATAAAACGCTTCCTTCATGGTTATTTTCGCGTTTTTTCATCAAAATTGCTCAAAAATTAACTCTGTTTAATCGCTTTCAAACCTACTCTCTAAGGGGTTTTTCGGGGTGCTGAACACGAATCTGAAGTCCTTTTTCGATAAAACGCTTCCTTCATGGTTATTTTCGCGTTTTTTCATCAAAATTGCTCAAAAATTAACTCTGTTTAATCGCTTTCAAACCTACTCTCTAAGGGGTTTTTCGGGGTGCTGAACACGAATCTGAAGTCCTTTTTTCGATAAAACGCTTCCTTCATGGTTATTTTCGCGTTTTTTCATCAAAATTGCTCAAAAATTAACTCTGTTTAATCGCTTTCAAACCTACTCTCTAAGGGGTTTTTCGGGGTGCTGAACACGAATCTGAAGTCCTTTTTTCGATAAAACGCTTCCTTCATGGTTATTTTCGCGTTTTTTCATCAAAATTGCTCAAAAATTAACTCTGTTTAATCGCTTTCAAACCTACTCTCTAAGGGGTTTTTCGGGGTGCTGAACACGAATCTGAAGTCCTTTTTTCGATAAAACGCTTCCTTCATGGTTATTTTCGCGTTTTTTCATCAAAATTGCTCAAAAATAACTCTGTTTAATCGCTTTCAAACCTACTCTCTAAGGGGTTTTTCGGGGTGCTGAACACGAATCTGAAGTCCTTTTTTCGATAAAACGCTTCCTTCATGGTTATTTTCGCGTTTTTTCATCAAAATTGCTCAAAAATTAACTCTGTTTAATCGCTTTCAAACCTACTCTCTAGGGGTTTTTCGGGGTGCTGAACACGAATCTGAAGTCCTTTTTTCGATAAAACGCTTCCTTCATGGTTATTTTCGCGTTTTTTCATCAAAATTGCTCAAAAATTAACTCTGTTTAATCGCTTTCAAACCTACTCTCTAAGGGGTTTTTCGGGGTGCTGAACACGAATCTGAAGTCCTTTTTTCGATAAAACGCTTCCTTCATGGTTATTTTCGCGTTTTTTCATCAAAATTGCTCAAAAATTAACTCTGTTTAATCGCTTTCAAACCTACTCTCTAAGGGGTTTTTCGGGGTGCTGAACACGAATCTGAAGTCCTTTTTTCGATAAAACGCTTCCTTCATGGTTATTTTCGCGTTTTTTCATCAAAATTGCTCAAAAATTAACTCTGTTTAATCGCTTTCAAACCTACTCTCTAAGGGGTTTTTCGGGGTGCTGAACACGAATCTGAAGTCCTTTTTTCGATAAAACGCTTCCTTCATGGTTATTTTCGCGTTTTTTCATCAAAATTGCTCAAAAATTAACTCTGTTTAATCGCTTTCAAACCTACTCTCTAAGGGGTTTTTCGGGGTGCTGAACACGAATCTGAAGTCCTTTTTTCGATAAAACGCTTCCTTCATGGTTATTTTCGCGTTTTTTCATCAAAATTGCTCAAAAATTAACTCTGTTTAATCGCTTTCAAACCTACTCTCTAAGGGGTTTTTCGGGGTGCTGAACACGAATCTGAAGTCCTTTTTTCGATAAAACGCTTCCTTCATGGTTATTTTCGCGTTTTTTCATCAAAATTGCTCAAAAATTAACTCTGTTTAATCGCTTTCAAACCTACTCTCTAAGGGGTTTTTCGGGGTGCTGAACACGAATCTGAAGTCCTTTTTTCGATAAAACGCTTCCTTCATGGTTATTTTCGCGTTTTTTCATCAAAATTGCTCAAAAATTAACTCTGTTTAATCGCTTTCAAACCTACTCTCTAAGGGGTTTTTCGGGGTGCTGAACACGAATCTGAAGTCCTTTTTTCGATAAAACGCTTCCTTCATGGTTATTTTCGCGTTTTTTCATCAAAATTGCTCAAAAATTAACTCTGTTTAATCGCTTTCAAACCTACTCTCTAAGGGGTTTTTCGGGGTGCTGAACACGAATCTGAAGTCCTTTTTTCGATAAAACGCTTCCTTCATGGTTATTTTCGCGTTTTTTCATCAAAATTGCTCAAAAATTAACTCTGTTTAATCGCTTTCAAACCTACTCTCTAAGGGGTTTTTCGGGGTGCTGAACACGAATCTGAAGTCCTTTTTTCGATAAAACGCTTCCTTCATGGTTATTTTCGCGTTTTTTCATCAAAATTGCTCAAAAATTAACTCTGTTTAATCGCTTCAAACCTACTCTCTAAGGGGTTTTTCGGGGTGCTGAACACGAATCTGAAGTCCTTTTTTCGATAAAACGCTTCCTTCATGGTTATTTTCGCGTTTTTTCATCAAAATTGCTCAAAAATTAACTCTGTTTAATCGCTTTCAAACCTACTCTCTAAGGGGTTTTTCGGGGTGCTGAACACGAATCTGAAGTCCTTTTTTCGATAAAACGCTTCCTTCATGGTTATTTTCGCGTTTTTTCATCAAAATTGCTCAAAAATTAACTCTGTTTAATCGCTTTCAAACCTACTCTCTAAGGGGTTTTTCGGGGTGCTGAACACGAATCTGAAGTCCTTTTTTCGATAAAACGCTTCCTTCATGGTTATTTTCGCGTTTTTTCATCAAAATTGCTCAAAAATTAACTCTGTTTAATCGCTTTCAAACCTACTCTCTAAGGGGTTTTCGGGGTGCTGAACACGAATCTGAAGTCCTTTTTTCGATAAAACGCTTCCTTCATGGTTATTTTCGCGTTTTTTCATCAAAATTGCTCAAAAATTAACTCTGTTTAATCGCTTTCAAACCTACTCTCTAAGGGGTTTTTCGGGGTGCTGAACACGAATCTGAAGTCCTTTTTTCGATAAAACGCTTCCTTCATGGTTATTTTCGCGTTTTTTCATCAAAATTGCTCAAAAATTAACTCTGTTTAATCGCTTTCAAACCTACTCTCTAAGGGGTTTTTCGGGGTGCTGAACACGAATCTGAAGTCCTTTTTTCGATAAAACGCTTCCTTCATGGTTATTTTCGCGTTTTTTCATCAAAATTGCTCAAAAATTAACTCTGTTTAATCGCTTTCAAACCTACTCTCTAAGGGGTTTTTCGGGGTGCTGAACACGAATCTGAAGTCCTTTTTTCGATAAAACGCTTCCTTCATGGTTATTTTCGCGTTTTTTCATCAAAATTGCTCAAAAATTAACTCTGTTTAATCGCTTTCAAACCTACTCTCTAAGGGGTTTTTCGGGGTGCTGAACACGAATCTGAAGTCCTTTTTTCGATAAAACGCTTCCTTCATGGTTATTTTCGCGTTTTTTCATCAAAATTGCTCAAAAATTAACTCTGTTTAATCGCTTTCAAACCTACTCTCTAAGGGGTTTTTCGGGGTGCTGAACACGAATCTGAAGTCCTTTTTTCGATAAAACGCTTCCTTCATGGTTATTTTCGCGTTTTTTCATCAAAATTGCTCAAAAATTAACTCTGTTTAATCGCTTTCAAACCTACTCTCTAAGGGGTTTTTCGGGGTGCTGAACACGAATCTGAAGTCCTTTTTTCGATAAAACGCTTCCTTCATGGTTATTTTCGCGTTTTTTCATCAAAATTGCTCAAAAATTAACTCTGTTTAATCGCTTTCAAACCTACTCTCTAAGGGGTTTTTCGGGGTGCTGAACACGAATCTGAAGTCCTTTTTTCGATAAAACGCTTCCTTCATGGTTATTTTCGCGTTTTTTCATCAAAATTGCTCAAAAATTAACTCTGTTTAATCGCTTTCAAACCTACTCTAAGGGGTTTTTCGGGGTGCTGAACACGAATCTGAAGTCCTTTTTTCGATAAAACGCTTCCTTCATGGTTATTTTCGCGTTTTTTCATCAAAATTGCTCAAAAATTAACTCTGTTTAATCGCTTTCAAACCTACTCTCTAAGGGGTTTTTCGGGGTGCTGAACACGAATCTGAAGTCCTTTTTTCGATAAAACGCTTCCTTCATGGTTATTTTCGCGTTTTTTCATCAAAATTGCTCAAAAATTAACTCTGTTTAATCGCTTTCAAACCTACTCTCTAAGGGGTTTTTCGGGGTGCTGAACACGAATCTGAAGTCCTTTTTTCGATAAAACGCTTCCTTCATGGTTATTTTCGCGTTTTTTCATCAAAATTGCTCAAAAATTAACTCTGTTTAATCGCTTTCAAACCTACTCTCTAAGGGGTTTTTCGGGGTGCTGAACACGAATCTGAAGTCCTTTTTTCGATAAAACGCTTCCTTCATGGTTATTTTCGCGTTTTTTCATCAAAATTGCTCAAAAATTAACTCTGTTTAATCGCTTTCAAACCTACTCTCTAAGGGGTTTTTCGGGGTGCTGAACACGAATCTGAAGTCCTTTTTTCGATAAAACGCTTCCTTCATGGTTATTTTCGCGTTTTTTCATCAAAATTGCTCAAAAATTAACTCTGTTTAATCGCTTTCAAACCTACTCTCTAAGGGGTTTTTCGGGGTGCTGAACACGAATCTGAAGTCCTTTTTTCGATAAAACGCTTCCTTCATGGTTATTTTCGCGTTTTTTCATCAAAATTGCTCAAAAATTAACTCTGTTTAATCGCTTTCAAACCTACTCTCTAAGGGGTTTTTCGGGGTGCTGAACACGAATCTGAAGTCCTTTTTTCGATAAAACGCTTCCTTCATGGTTATTTTCGCGTTTTTTCATCAAAATTGCTCAAAAATTAACTCTGTTTAATCGCTTTCAAACCTACTCTCTAAGGGGTTTTTCGGGGTGCTGAACACGAATCTGAAGTCCTTTTTTCGATAAAACGCTTCCTTCATGGTTATTTTCGCGTTTTTTCATCAAAATTGCTCAAAAATTAACTCTGTTTAATCGCTTTCAAACCTACTCTCTAAGGGGTTTTTCGGGGTGCTGAACACGAATCTGAAGTCCTTTTTTCGATAAAACGCTTCCTTCATGGTTATTTTCGCGTTTTTTCATCAAAATTGCTCAAAAATTAACTCTGTTTAATCGCTTTCAAACCTACTCTCTAAGGGGTTTTTCGGGGTGCTGAACACGAATCTGAAGTCCTTTTTTCGATAAAACGCTTCCTTCATGGTTATTTTCGCGTTTTTTCATCAAAATTGCTCAAAAATTAACTCTGTTTAATCGCTTTCAAACCTACTCTCTAAGGGGTTTTTCGGGGTGCTGAACACGAATCTGAAGTCCTTTTTTCGATAAAACGCTTCCTTCATGGTTATTTTCGCGTTTTTTCATCAAAATTGCTCAAAAATTAACTCTGTTTAAGCTTTCAAACCTACTCTCTAAGGGGTTTTTCGGGGTGCTGAACACGAATCTGAAGTCCTTTTTTCGATAAAACGCTTCCTTCATGGTTATTTTCGCGTTTTTTCATCAAAATTGCTCAAAAATTAACTCTGTTTAATCGCTTTCAAACCTACTCTCTAAGGGGTTTTTCGGGGTGCTGAACACGAATCTGAAGTCCTTTTTTCGATAAAACGCTTCCTTCATGGTTATTTTCGCGTTTTTTCATCAAAATTGCTCAAAAATTAACTCTGTTTAATCGCTTTCAAACCTACTCTCTAAGGGGTTTTTCGGGGTGCTGAACACGAATCTGAAGTCCTTTTTTCGATAAAACGCTTCCTTCATGGTTATTTTCGCGTTTTTTCATCAAAATTGCTCAAAAATTAACTCTGTTTAATCGCTTTCAAACCTACTCTCTAAGGGGTTTTTCGGGGTGCTGAACACGAATCTGAAGTCCTTTTTCGATAAAACGCTTCCTTCATGGTTATTTTTTCGCGTTTTTTCATCAAAATTGCTCAAAAATTAACTCTGTTTAATCGCTTTCAAACCTACTCTCTAAGGGGTTTTTCGGGGTGCTGAACACGAATCTGAAGTCCTTTTTTCGATAAAACGCTTCCTTCATGGTTATTTTCGCGTTTTTTCATCAAAATTGCTCAAAAATTAACTCTGTTTAATCGCTTTCAAACCTACTCTCTAAGGGGTTTTTCGGGGTGCTGAACACGAATCTGAAGTCCTTTTTTCGATAAAACGCTTCCTTCATGGTTATTTTCGCGTTTTTTCATCAAAATTGCTCAAAAATTAACTCTGTTTAATCGCTTTCAAACCTACTCTCTAAGGGGTTTTTCGGGGTGCTGAACACGAATCTGAAGTCCTTTTTTCGATAAAACGCTTCCTTCATGGTTATTTTCGCGTTTTTTCATCAAAATTGCTCAAAAATTAACTCTGTTTAATCGCTTTCAAACCTACTCTCTAAGGGGTTTTTCGGGGTGCTGAACACGAATCTGAAGTCCTTTTTTCGATAAAACGCTTCCTTCATGGTTATTTTCGCGTTTTTTCATCAAAATTGCTCAAAAATTAACTCTGTTTAATCGCTTTCAAACCTACTCTCTAAGGGGTTTTTCGGGGTGCTGAACACGAATCTGAAGTCCTTTTTTCGATAAAACGCTTCCTTCATGGTTATTTTCGCGTTTTTTCATCAAAATTGCTCAAAAATTAACTCTGTTTAATCGCTTTCAAACCTACTCTCTAAGGGGTTTTTCGGGGTGCTGAACACGAATCTGAAGTCCTTTTTTCGATAAAACGCTTCCTTCATGGTTATTTTCGCGTTTTTTCATCAAAATTGCTCAAAAATTAACTCTGTTTAATCGCTTTCAAACCTACTCTCTAAGGGGTTTTTCGGGGTGCTGAACACGAATCTGAAGTCCTTTTTTCGATAAAACGCTTCCTTCATGGTTATTTTCGCGTTTTTTCATCAAAATTGCTCAAAAATTAACTCTGTTTAATCGCTTTCAAACCTACTCTCTAAGGGGTTTTTCGGGGTGCTGAACACGAATCTGAAGTCCTTTTTTCGATAAAACGCTTCCTTCATGGTTATTTTCGCGTTTTTTCATCAAAATTGCTCAAAAATTAACTCTGTTTAATCGCTTTCAAACCTACTCTCTAAGGGGTTTTTCGGGGTGCTGAACACGAATCTGAAGTCCTTTTTTCGATAAAACGCTTCCTTCATGGTTATTTTCGCGTTTTTTCATCAAAATTGCTCAAAAATTAACTCTGTTTAATCGCTTTCAAACCTACTCTAAGGGGTTTTTCGGGGTGCTGAACACGAATCTGAAGTCCTTTTTTCGATAAAACGCTTCCTTCATGGTTATTTTCGCGTTTTTTCATCAAAATTGCTCAAAAATTAACTCTGTTTAATCGCTTTCAAACCTACTCTCTAAGGGGTTTTTCGGGGTGCTGAACACGAATCTGAAGTCCTTTTTTCGATAAAACGCTTCCTTCATGGTTATTTTCGCGTTTTTTCATCAAAATTGCTCAAAAATTAACTCTGTTTAATCGCTTTCAAACCTACTCTCTAAGGGGTTTTTCGGGGTGCTGAACACGAATCTGAAGTCCTTTTTTCGATAAAACGCTTCCTTCATGGTTATTTTCGCGTTTTTTCATCAAAATTGCTCAAAAATTAACTCTGTTTAATCGCTTTCAAACCTACTCTCTAAGGGGTTTTTCGGGGTGCTGAACACGAATCTGAAGTCCTTTTTTCGATAAAACGCTTCCTTCATGGTTATTTTCGCGTTTTTTCATCAAAATTGCTCAAAAATTAACTCTGTTTAATCGCTTTCAAACCTACTCTCTAAGGGGTTTTTCGGGGTGCTGAACACGAATCTGAAGTCCTTTTTTCGATAAAACGCTTCCTTCATGGTTATTTTCGCGTTTTTTCATCAAAATTGCTCAAAAATTAACTCTGTTTAATCGCTTTCAAACCTACTCTCTAAGGGGTTTTTCGGGGTGCTGAACACGAATCTGAAGTCCTTTTTTCGATAAAACGCTTCCTTCATGGTTATTTTCGCGTTTTTTCATCAAAATTGCTCAAAAATTAACTCTGTTTAATCGCTTTCAAACCTACTCTCTAAGGGGTTTTTCGGGGTGCTGAACACGAATCTGAAGTCCTTTTTTCGATAAAACGCTTCCTTCATGGTTATTTTCGCGTTTTTTCATCAAAATTGCTCAAAAATTAACTCTGTTTAATCGCTTTCAAACCTACTCTCTAAGGGGTTTTTCGGGGTGCTGAACACGAATCTGAAGTCCTTTTTTCGATAAAACGCTTCCTTCATGGTTATTTTCGCGTTTTTTCATCAAAATTGCTCAAAAATTAACTCTGTTTAATCGCTTTCAAACCTACTCTCTAAGGGGTTTTTCGGGGTGCTGAACACGAATCTGAAGTCCTTTTTTCGATAAAACGCTTCCTTCATGGTTATTTTCGCGTTTTTTCATCAAAATTGCTCAAAAATTAACTCTGTTTAATCGCTTTCAAACCTACTCTCTAAGGGGTTTTTCGGGGTGCTGAACACGAATCTGAAGTCCTTTTTTCGATAAAACGCTTCCTTCATGGTTATTTTCGCGTTTTTTCATCAAAATTGCTCAAAAATTAACTCTGTTTAATCGCTTTCAAACCTACTCTCTAAGGGGTTTTTCGGGGTGCTGAACACGAATCTGAAGTCCTTTTTTCGATAAAACGCTTCCTTCATGGTTATTTTCGCGTTTTTTCATCAAAATTGCTCAAAAATTAACTCTGTTTAATCGCTTTCAAACCTACTCTCTAAGGGGTTTTTCGGGGTGCTGAACACGAATCTGAAGTCCTTTTTTCGATAAAACGCTTCCTTCATGGTTATTTTCGCGTTTTTTCATCAAAATTGCTCAAAAATTAACTCTGTTTAATCGCTTTCAAACCTACTCTCTAAGGGGTTTTTCGGGGTGCTGAACACGAATCTGAAGTCCTTTTTTCGATAAAACGCTTCCTTCATGGTTATTTTCGCGTTTTTTCATCAAAATTGCTCAAAAATTAACTCTGTTTAATCGCTTTCAAACCTACTCTCTAAGGGGTTTTTCGGGGTGCTGAACACGAATCTGAAGTCCTTTTTTCGATAAAACGCTTCCTTCATGGTTATTTTCGCGTTTTTTCATCAAAATTGCTCAAAAATTAACTCTGTTTAATCGCTTTCAAACCTACTCTCTAAGGGGTTTTTCGGGGTGCTGAACACGAATCTGAAGTCCTTTTTTCGATAAAACGCTTCCTTCATGGTTATTTTCGCGTTTTTTCATCAAAATTGCTCAAAAATTAACTCTGTTTAATCGCTTTCAAACCTACTCTCTAAGGGGTTTTTCGGGGTGCTGAACACGAATCTGAAGTCCTTTTTCGATAAAACGCTTCCTTCATGGTTATTTTCGCGTTTTTTCATCAAAATTGCTCAAAAATTAACTCTGTTTAATCGCTTTCAAACCTACTCTCTAAGGGGTTTTCGGGGTGCTGAACACGAATCTGAAGTCCTTTTTTCGATAAAACGCTTCCTTCATGGTTATTTTCGCGTTTTTTCATCAAAATTGCTCAAAAATTAACTCTGTTTAATCGCTTTCAAACCTACTCTCTAAGGGGTTTTTCGGGGTGCTGAACACGAATCTGAAGTCCTTTTTTCGATAAAACGCTTCCTTCATGGTTATTTTCGCGTTTTTTCATCAAAATTGCTCAAAAATTAACTCTGTTTAATCGCTTTCAAACCTACTCTCTAAGGGGTTTTTCGGGGTGCTGAACACGAATCTGAAGTCCTTTTTTCGATAAAACGCTTCCTTCATGGTTATTTTCGCGTTTTTTCATCAAAATTGCTCAAAAATTAACTCTGTTTAATCGCTTTCAAACCTACTCTCTAAGGGGTTTTTCGGGGTGCTGAACACGAATCTGAAGTCCTTTTTTCGATAAAACGCTTCCTTCATGGTTATTTTCGCGTTTTTTCATCAAAATTGCTCAAAAATTAACTCTGTTTAATCGCTTTCAAACCTACTCTCTAAGGGGTTTTTCGGGGTGCTGAACACGAATCTGAAGTCCTTTTTTCGATAAAACGCTTCCTTCATGGTTATTTTCGCGTTTTTTCATCAAAATTGCTCAAAAATTAACTCTGTTTAATCGCTTTCAAACCTACTCTCTAAGGGGTTTTTCGGGGTGCTGAACACGAATCTGAAGTCCTTTTTTCGATAAAACGCTTCCTTCATGGTTATTTTCGCGTTTTTTCATCAAAATTGCTCAAAAATAACTCTGTTTAATCGCTTTCAAACCTACTCTCTAAGGGGTTTTTCGGGGTGCTGAACACGAATCTGAAGTCCTTTTTTCGATAAAACGCTTCCTTCATGGTTATTTTCGCGTTTTTTCATCAAAATTGCTCAAAAATTAACTCTGTTTAATCGCTTTCAAACCTACTCTCTAAGGGGTTTTTCGGGGTGCTGAACACGAATCTGAAGTCCTTTTTCGATAAAACGCTTCCTTCATGGTTATTTTCGCGTTTTTTCATCAAAATTGCTCAAAAATTAACTCTGTTTAATCGCTTTCAAACCTACTCTCTAAGGGGTTTTTCGGGGTGCTGAACACGAATCTGAAGTCCTTTTTTCGATAAAACGCTTCCTTCATGGTTATTTTCGCGTTTTTTCATCAAAATTGCTCAAAAATTAACTCTGTTTAATCGCTTTCAAACCTACTCTCTAAGGGGTTTTTCGGGGTGCTGAACACGAATCTGAAGTCCTTTTTTCGATAAAACGCTTCCTTCATGGTTATTTTCGCGTTTTTTCATCAAAATTGCTCAAAAATTAACTCTGTTTAATCGCTTTCAAACCTACTCTCTAAGGGGTTTTTCGGGGTGCTGAACACGAATCTGAAGTCCTTTTTTCGATAAAACGCTTCCTTCATGGTTATTTTCGCGTTTTTTCATCAAAATTGCTCAAAAATTAACTCTGTTTAATCGCTTTCAAACCTACTCTCTAAGGGGTTTTTCGGGGTGCTGAACACGAATCTGAAGTCCTTTTTCGATAAAACGCTTCCTTCATGGTTATTTTCGCGTTTTTTCATCAAAATTGCTCAAAAATTAACTCTGTTTAATCGCTTTCAAACCTACTCTCTAAGGGGTTTTTCGGGGTGCTGAACACGAATCTGAAGTCCTTTTTTCGATAAAACGCTTCCTTCATGGTTATTTTCGCGTTTTTTCATCAAAATTGCTCAAAAATTAACTCTGTTTAATCGCTTTCAAACCTACTCTCTAAGGGGTTTTTCGGGGTGCTGAACACGAATCTGAAGTCCTTTTTTCGATAAAACGCTTCCTTCATGGTTATTTTCGCGTTTTTTCATCAAAATTGCTCAAAAATTAACTCTGTTTAATCGCTTTCAAACCTACTCTCTAAGGGGTTTTTCGGGGTGCTGAACACGAATCTGAAGTCCTTTTTCGATAAAACGCTTCCTTCATGGTTATTTTCGCGTTTTTTCATCAAAATTGCTCAAAAATTAACTCTGTTTAATCGCTTTCAAACCTACTCTCTAAGGGGTTTTTCGGGGTGCTGAACACGAATCTGAAGTCCTTTTTTCGATAAAACGCTTCCTTCATGGTTATTTTCGCGTTTTTTCATCAAAATTGCTCAAAAATTAACTCTGTTTAATCGCTTTCAAACCTACTCTCTAAGGGGTTTTTCGGGGTGCTGAACACGAATCTGAAGTCCTTTTTTCGATAAAACGCTTCCTTCATGGTTATTTTCGCGTTTTTTCATCAAAATTGCTCAAAAATTAACTCTGTTTAATCGCTTTCAAACCTACTCTCTAAGGGGTTTTTCGGGGTGCTGAACACGAATCTGAAGTCCTTTTTCGATAAAACGCTTCCTTCATGGTTATTTTCGCGTTTTTTCATCAAAATTGCTCAAAAATTAACTCTGTTTAATCGCTTTCAAACCTACTCTCTAAGGGGTTTTTCGGGGTGCTGAACACGAATCTGAAGTCCTTTTTCGATAAAACGCTTCCTTCATGGTTATTTTCGCGTTTTTTCATCAAAATTGCTCAAAAATTAACTCTGTTTAATCGCTTTCAAACCTACTCTCTAAGGGGTTTTTCGGGGTGCTGAACACGAATCTGAAGTCCTTTTTCGATAAAACGCTTCCTTCATGGTTATTTTCGCGTTTTTTCATCAAAATTGCTCAAAAATTAACTCTGTTTAATCGCTTTCAAACCTACTCTCTAAGGGGTTTTTCGGGGTGCTGAACACGAATCTGAAGTCCTTTTTTCGATAAAACGCTTCCTTCATGGTTATTTTCGCGTTTTTTCATCAAAATTGCTCAAAAATTAACTCTGTTTAATCGCTTTCAAACCTACTCTCTAAGGGGTTTTTCGGGGTGCTGAACACGAATCTGAAGTCCTTTTTCGATAAAACGCTTCCTTCATGGTTATTTTCGCGTTTTTTCATCAAAATTGCTCAAAAATTAACTCTGTTTAATCGCTTTCAAACCTACTCTCTAAGGGGTTTTTCGGGGTGCTGAACACGAATCTGAAGTCCTTTTTTCGATAAAACGCTTCCTTCATGGTTATTTTCGCGTTTTTTCATCAAAATTGCTCAAAAATTAACTCTGTTTAATCGCTTTCAAACCTACTCTCTAAGGGGTTTTTCGGGGTGCTGAACACGAATCTGAAGTCCTTTTTCGATAAAACGCTTCCTTCATGGTTATTTTCGCGTTTTTTCATCAAAATTGCTCAAAAATTAACTCTGTTTAATCGCTTTCAAACCTACTCTCTAAGGGGTTTTTCGGGGTGCTGAACACGAATCTGAAGTCCTTTTTTCGATAAAACGCTTCCTTCATGGTTATTTTCGCGTTTTTTCATCAAAATTGCTCAAAAATTAACTCTGTTTAATCGCTTTCAAACCTACTCTCTAAGGGGTTTTTCGGGGTGCTGAACACGAATCTGAAGTCCTTTTTTCGATAAAACGCTTCCTTCATGGTTATTTTCGCGTTTTTCATCAAAATTGCTCAAAAATTAACTCTGTTTAATCGCTTTCAAACCTACTCTCTAAGGGGTTTTTCGGGGTGCTGAACACGAATCTGAAGTCCTTTTTTCGATAAAACGCTTCCTTCATGGTTATTTTCGCGTTTTTTCATCAAAATTGCTCAAAAATTAACTCTGTTTAATCGCTTTCAAACCTACTCTCTAAGGGGTTTTTCGGGGTGCTGAACACGAATCTGAAGTCCTTTTTTCGATAAAACGCTTCCTTCATGGTTATTTTCGCGTTTTTTCATCAAAATTGCTCAAAAATTAACTCTGTTTAATCGCTTTCAAACCTACTCTCTAAGGGGTTTTTCGGGGTGCTGAACACGAATCTGAAGTCCTTTTTCGATAAAACGCTTCCTTCATGGTTATTTTCGCGTTTTTTCATCAAAATTGCTCAAAAATTAACTCTGTTTAATCGCTTTCAAACCTACTCTCTAAGGGGTTTTTCGGGGTGCTGAACACGAATCTGAAGTCCTTTTTCGATAAAACGCTTCCTTCATGGTTATTTTCGCGTTTTTTCATCAAAATTGCTCAAAAATTAACTCTGTTTAATCGCTTTCAAACCTACTCTCTAAGGGGTTTTTCGGGGTGCTGAACACGAATCTGAAGTCCTTTTTTTCGATAAAACGCTTCCTTCATGGTTATTTTCGCGTTTTTTCATCAAAATTGCTCAAAAATTAACTCTGTTTAATCGCTTTCAAACCTACTCTCTAAGGGGTTTTTCGGGGTGCTGAACACGAATCTGAAGTCCGTTTTTCGATAAAACGCTTCCTTCATGGTTATTTTCGCGTTTTTTCATCAAAATTGCTCAAAAATTAACTCTGTTTAATCGCTTTCAAACCTACTCTCTAAGGGGTTTTTCGGGGTGCTGAACACGAATCTGAAGTCCTTTTTTCGATAAAACGCTTCCTTCATGGTTATTTTCGCGTTTTTTCATCAAAATTGCTCAAAAATTAACTCTGTTTAATCGCTTTCAAACCTACTCTCTAAGGGGTTTTTCGGGGTGCTGAACACGAATCTGAAGTCCTTTTTTCGATAAAACGCTTCCTTCATGGTTATTTTCGCGTTTTTTCATCAAAATTGCTCAAAAATTAACTCTGTTTAATCGCTTTCAAACCTACTCTCTAAGGGGTTTTTCGGGGTGCTGAACACGAATCTGAAGTCCTTTTTTCGATAAAACGCTTCCTTCATGGTTATTTTCGCGTTTTTTCATCAAAATTGCTCAAAAATTAACTCTGTTTAATCTACTTTCTAAGGGGTTTTTCGGGGTGCTGAACACGAATCTGAAGTCCTTTTTTTCGATAAAACGCTTCCTTCATGGTTATTTTCGCGTTTTTTCATCAAAATTGCTCAAAAATCAACTCTGTTTAATCGCTTTCAAACCTACTCTCTAAGGGGTTTTTCGGGGTGCTGAACACGAATCTGAAGTCCTTTTTTCGATAAAACGCTTCCTTCATGGTTATTTTCGCGTTTTTTCATCAAAATTGCTCAAAAATTAACTCTGTTTAATCGCTTTCAAACCTACTCTCTAAGGGGTTTTTCGGGGTGCTGAACACGAATCTGAAGTCCTTTTTTCGATAAAACGCTTCCTTCATGGTTATTTTCGCGTTTTTTCATCAAAATTGCTCAAAAATTAACTCTGTTTAATCGCTTTCAAACCTACTCTCTAAGGGGTTTTTCGGGGTGCTGAACACGAATCTGAAGTCCTTTTTTCGATAAAACGCTTCCTTCATGGTTATTTTCGCGTTTTTTCATCAAAATTGCTCAAAAATTAACTCTGTTTAATCGCTTTCAAACCTACTCTCTAAGGGGTTTTTCGGGGTGCTGAACACGAATCTGAAGTCCTTTTTTCGATAAAACGCTTCCTTCATGGTTATTTTCGCGTTTTTTCATCAAAATTGCTCAAAAATAAACTCTGTTTAATCGCTTTCAAACCTACTCTCTAAGGGGTTTTTCGGGGTGCTGAACACGAATCTGAAGTCCTTTTTCGATAAAACGCTTCCTTCATGGTTATTTTCGCGTTTTTTCATCAAAATTGCTCAAAAATCAACTCTGTTTAATCGCTTTCAAACCTACTCTCTAAGGGGTTTTTCGGGGTGCTGAACACGAATCTGAAGTCCTTTTTTCGATAAAACGCTTCCTTCATGGTTATTTTCGCGTTTTTTCATCAAAATTGCTCAAAAATTAACTCTGTTTAATCGCTTTCAAACCTACTCTCTAAGGGGTTTTTCGGGGTGCTGAACACGAATCTGAAGTCCTTTTTTCGATAAAACGCTTCCTTCATGGTTATTTTCGCGTTTTTTCATCAAAATTGCTCAAAAATTAACTCTGTTTAATCGCTTTCAAACCTACTCTCTAAGGGGTTTTTCGGGGTGCTGAACACGAATCTGAAGTCCTTTTTTCGATAAAACGCTTCCTTCATGGTTATTTTCGCGTTTTTTCATCAAAATTGCTCAAAAATCAACTCTGTTTAATCGCTTTCAAACCTACTCTCTAAGGGGTTTTTCGGGGTGCTGAACACGAATCTGAAGTCCGTTTTTCGATAAAACGCTTCCTTCATGGTTATTTTCGCGTTTTTTCATCAAAATTGCTCAAAAATTAACTCTGTTTAATCGCTTTCAAACCTACTCTCTAAGGGGTTTTCGGGGTGCTGAACACGAATCTGAAGTCCGTTTTTTCGATAAAACGCTTCCTTCATGGTTATTTTCGCGTTTTTTCATCAAAATTGCTCAAAAATTAACTCTGTTTAATCGCTTTCAAACCTACTCTCTAAGGGGTTTTTCGGGGTGCTGAACACGAATCTGAAGTCCGTTTTTCGATAAAACGCTTCCTTCATGGTTATTTTCGCGTTTTTTCATCAAAATTGCTCAAAAATTAACTCTGTTTAATCGCTTTCAAACCTACTCTCTAAGGGGTTTTTCGGGGTGCTGAACACGAATCTGAAGTCCGTTTTTCGATAAAACGCTTCCTTCATGGTTATTTTCGCGTTTTTCATCAAAATTGCTCAAAAATTAACTCTGTTTAATCGCTTTCAAACCTACTCTCTAAGGGGTTTTTCGGGGTGCTGAACACGAATCTGAAGTCCGTTTTTCGATAAAACGCTTCCTTCATGGTTATTTTCGCGTTTTTTCATCAAAATTGCTCAAAAATTAACTCTGTTTAATCGCTTTCAAACCTACTCTCTAAGGGGTTTTTCGGGTGCTGAACACGAATCTGAAGTCCGTTTTTCGATAAAACGCTTCCTTCATGGTTATTTTCGCGTTTTTTCATCAAAATTGCTCAAAAATTAACTCTGTTTAATCGCTTTCAAACCTACTCTCTAAGGGGTTTTTCGGGGTGCTGAACACGAATCTGAAGTCCGTTTTTCGATAAAACGCTTCCTTCATGGTTATTTTCGCGTTTTTTCATCAAAATTGCTCAAAAATTAACTCTGTTTAATCGCTTTCAAACCTACTCTCTAAGGGGTTTTTCGGGGTGCTGAACACGAATCTGAAGTCCGTTTTTCGATAAAACGCTTCCTTCATGGTTATTTTCGCGTTTTTTCATCAAAATTGCTCAAAAATTAACTCTGTTTAATCGCTTTCAAACCTACTCTCTAAGGGGTTTTTCGGGGTGCTGAACACGAATCTGAAGTCCGTTTTTCGATAAAACGCTTCCTTCATGGTTATTTTCGCGTTTTTTCATCAAAATTGCTCAAAAATTAACTCTGTTTAATCGCTTTCAAACCTACTCTCTAAGGGGTTTTTTCGGGGTGCTGAACACGAATCTGAAGTCCGTTTTTCGATAAAACGCTTCCTTCATGGTTATTTTCGCGTTTTTTCATCAAAATTGCTCAAAAATTAACTCTGTTTAATCGCTTTCAAACCTACTCTCTAAGGGGTTTTCGGGGTGCTGAACACGAATCTGAAGTCCGTTTTTCGATAAAACGCTTCCTTCATGGTTATTTTCGCGTTTTTTCATCAAAATTGCTCAAAAATTAACTCTGTTTAATCGCTTTCAAACCTACTCTCTAAGGGGTTTTTTCGGGGTGCTGAACACGAATCTGAAGTCCGTTTTTCGATAAAACGCTTCCTTCATGGTTATTTTCGCGTTTTTTCATCAAAATTGCTCAAAAATTAACTCTGTTTAATCGCTTTCAAACCTACTCTCTAAGGGGTTTTTCGGGGTGCTGAACACGAATCTGAAGTCCGTTTTTCGATAAAACGCTTCCTTCATGGTTATTTTCGCGTTTTTTCATCAAAATTGCTCAAAAATTAACTCTGTTTAATCGCTTTCAAACCTACTCTCTAAGGGGTTTTTCGGGGTGCTGAACACGAATCTGAAGTCCGTTTTTCGATAAAACGCTTCCTTCATGGTTATTTTCGCGTTTTTTCATCAAAATTGCTCAAAAATTAACTCTGTTTAATCGCTTTCAAACCTACTCTCTAAGGGGTTTTCGGGGTGCTGAACACGAATCTGAAGTCCGTTTTTCGATAAAACGCTTCCTTCATGGTTATTTTCGCGTTTTTTCATCAAAATTGCTCAAAAATTAACTCTGTTTAATCGCTTTCAAACCTACTCTCTAAGGGGTTTTTCGGGGTGCTGAACACGAATCTGAAGTCCGTTTTTCGATAAAACGCTTCCTTCATGGTTATTTTCGCGTTTTTCATCAAAATTGCTCAAAAATTAACTCTGTTTAATCGCTTTCAAACCTACTCTCTAAGGGGTTTTCGGGGTGCTGAACACGAATCTGAAGTCCGTTTTTCGATAAAACGCTTCCTTCATGGTTATTTTCGCGTTTTTTCATCAAAATTGCTCAAAAATTAACTCTGTTTAATCGCTTTCAAACCTACTCTCTAAGGGGTTTTTCGGGGTGCTGAACACGAATCTGAAGTCCGTTTTTCGATAAAACGCTTCCTTCATGGTTATTTTCGCGTTTTTTCATCAAAATTGCTCAAAAATTAACTCTGTTTAATCGCTTTCAAACCTACTCTCTAAGGGGTTTTTCGGGGTGCTGAACACGAATCTGAAGTCCGTTTTTCGATAAAACGCTTCCTTCATGGTTATTTTCGCGTTTTTTCATCAAAATTGCTCAAAAATTAACTCTGTTTAATCGCTTTCAAACCTACTCTCTAAGGGGTTTTTCGGGGTGCTGAACACGAATCTGAAGTCCGTTTTTCGATAAAACGCTTCCTTCATGGTTATTTTCGCGTTTTTTCATCAAAATTGCTCAAAAATTAACTCTGTTTAATCGCTTTCAAACCTACTCTCTAAGGGGTTTTTCGGGGTGCTGAACACGAATCTGAAGTCCGTTTTTCGATAAAACGCTTCCTTCATGGTTATTTTCGCGTTTTTTCATCAAAATTGCTCAAAAATTAACTCTGTTTAATCGCTTTCAAACCTACTCTCTAAGGGGTTTTTCGGGGTGCTGAACACGAATCTGAAGTCCGTTTTTCGATAAAACGCTTCCTTCATGGTTATTTTCGCGTTTTTTCATCAAAATTGCTCAAAAATCAACTCTGTTTAATCGCTTTCAAACCTACTCTCTAAGGGGTTTTTCGGGGTGCTGAACACGAATCTGAAGTCCTTTTTTCGATAAAACGCTTCCTTCATGGTTATTTTCGCGTTTTTTCATCAAAATTGCTCAAAAATCAACTCTGTTTAATCGCTTTCAAACCTACTCTCTAAGGGGTTTTTTCGGGGTGCTGAACACGAATCTGAAGTCCGTTTTTTTTCGATAAAACGCTTCCTTCATGGTTATTTTCGCGTTTTTTCATCAAAATTGCTCAAAAATCAACTCTGCACGAATCTGAAGTCCTTTTTTCGATAAAACGCTTCCTTCATGGTTATTTTCGCGTTTTTTCATCAAAATTGCTCAAAAATTAACTCTGTTTAATCGCTTTCAAACCTACTCTCTAAGGGGTTTTTCGGGGTGCTGAACACGAATCTGAAGTCCTTTTTTCGATAAAACGCTTCCTTCATGGTTATTTTCGCGTTTTTTCATCAAAATTGCTCAAAAATTAACTCTGTTTAATCGCTTTCAAACCTACTCTCTAAGGGGTTTTTCGGGGTGCTGAACACGAATCTGAAGTCCTTTTTTCGATAAAACGCTTCCTTCATGGTTATTTTCGCGTTTTTTCATCAAAATTGCTCAAAAATTAACTCTGTTTAATCGCTTTCAAACCTACTCTCTAAGGGGTTTTTCGGGGTGCTGAACACGAATCTGAAGTCCTTTTTTTGATAAAACGCTTCCTTCATGGTTATTTTCGCGTTTTTTCATCAAAATTGCTCAAAAATTAACTCTGTTTAATCGCTTTCAAACCTACTCTCTAAGGGGTTTTTCGGGGTGCTGAACACGAATCTGAAGTCCTTTTTTCGATAAAACGCTTCCTTCATGGTTATTTTCGCGTTTTTTCATCAAAATTGCTCAAAAATTAACTCTGTTTAATCGCTTTCAAACCTACTCTCTAAGGGGTTTTTCGGGGTGCTGAACACGAATCTGAAGTCCTTTTTTCGATAAAACGCTTCCTTCATGGTTATTTTCGCGTTTTTTCATCAAAATTGCTCAAAAATTAACTCTGTTTAATCGCTTTCAAACCTACTCTCTAAGGGGTTTTTCGGGGTGCTGAACACGAATCTGAAGTCCTTTTTTCGATAAAACGCTTCCTTCATGGTTATTTTCGCGTTTTTTCATCAAAATTGCTCAAAAATTAACTCTGTTTAATCGCTTTCAAACCTACTCTCTAAGGGGTTTTTCGGGGTGCTGAACACGAATCTGAAGTCCTTTTTTCGATAAAACGCTTCCTTCATGGTTATTTTCGCGTTTTTTCATCAAAATTGCTCAAAAATTAACTCTGTTTAATCGCTTTCAAACCTACTCTCTAAGGGGTTTTTCGGGGTGCTGAACACGAATCTGAAGTCCTTTTTTCGATAAAACGCTTCCTTCATGGTTATTTTCGCGTTTTTTCATCAAAATTGCTCAAAAATTAACTCTGTTTAATCGCTTTCAAACCTACTCTCTAAGGGGTTTTTCGGGGTGCTGAACACGAATCTGAAGTCCTTTTTTCGATAAAACGCTTCCTTCATGGTTATTTTCGCGTTTTTTCATCAAAATTGCTCAAAAATTAACTCTGTTTAATCGCTTTCAAACCTACTCTCTAAGGGGTTTTTCGGGGTGCTGAACACGAATCTGAAGTCCTTTTTTCGATAAAACGCTTCCTTCATGGTTATTTTCGCGTTTTTTCATCAAAATTGCTCAAAAATTAACTCTGTTTAATCGCTTTCAAACCTACTCTCTAAGGGGTTTTTCGGGGTGCTGAACACGAATCTGAAGTCCTTTTTTCGATAAAACGCTTCCTTCATGGTTATTTTCGCGTTTTTTCATCAAAATTGCTCAAAAATTAACTCTGTTTAATCGCTTTCAAACCTACTCTCTAAGGGGTTTTTCGGGGTGCTGAACACGAATCTGAAGTCCTTTTTTCGATAAAACGCTTCCTTCATGGTTATTTTCGCGTTTTTTCATCAAAATTGCTCAAAAATTAACTCTGTTTAATCGCTTTCAAACCTACTCTCTAAGGGGTTTTTCGGGGTGCTGAACACGAATCTGAAGTCCTTTTTTCGATAAAACGCTTCCTTCATGGTTATTTTCGCGTTTTTTCATCAAAATTGCTCAAAAATTAACTCTGTTTAATCGCTTTCAAACCTACTCTCTAAGGGGTTTTTCGGGGTGCTGAACACGAATCTGAAGTCCTTTTTTCGATAAAACGCTTCCTTCATGGTTATTTTCGCGTTTTTTCATCAAAATTGCTCAAAAATTAACTCTGTTTAATCGCTTTCAAACCTACTCTCTAAGGGGTTTTTCGGGGTGCTGAACACGAATCTGAAGTCCTTTTTTCGATAAAACGCTTCCTTCATGGTTATTTTCGCGTTTTTTCATCAAAATTGCTCAAAAATTAACTCTGTTTAATCGCTTTCAAACCTACTCTCTAAGGGGTTTTTCGGGGTGCTGAACACGAATCTGAAGTCCTTTTTCGATAAAACGCTTCCTTCATGGTTATTTTCGCGTTTTTTCATCAAAATTGCTCATTGCTCAAAAATTAACTCTGTTTAATCGCTTTCAAACCTACTCTCTAAGGGGTTTTTCGGGGTGCTGAACACGAATCTGAAGTCCTTTTTTCGATAAAACGCTTCCTTCATGGTTATTTTCGCGTTTTTTCATCAAAATTGCTCAAAAATTAACTCTGTTTAATCGCTTTCAAACCTACTCTCTAAGGGGTTTTTCGGGGTGCTGAACACGAATCTGAAGTCCTTTTTTCGATAAAACGCTTCCTTCATGGTTATTTTCGCGTTTTTTCATCAAAATTGCTCAAAAATTAACTCTGTTTAATCGCTTTCAAACCTACTCTCTAAGGGGTTTTTCGGGGTGCTGAACACGAATCTGAAGTCCTTTTTTCGATAAAACGCTTCCTTCATGGTTATTTTCGCGTTTTTTCATCAAAATTGCTCAAAAATTAACTCTGTTTAATCGCTTTCAAACCTACTCTCTAAGGGGTTTTTCGGGGTGCTGAACACGAATCTGAAGTCCTTTTTTCGATAAAACGCTTCCTTCATGGTTATTTTCGCGTTTTTTCATCAAAATTGCTCAAAAATTAACTCTGTTTAATCGCTTTCAAACCTACTCTCTAAGGGGTTTTTCGGGGTGCTGAACACGAATCTGAAGTCCTTTTTTCGATAAAACGCTTCCTTCATGGTTATTTTCGCGTTTTTTCATCAAAATTGCTCAAAAATTAACTCTGTTTAATCGCTTTCAAACCTACTCTCTAAGGGGTTTTTCGGGGTGCTGAACACGAATCTGAAGTCCTTTTTTCGATAAAACGCTTCCTTCATGGTTATTTTCGCGTTTTTTCATCAAAATTGCTCAAAAATTAACTCTGTTTAATCGCTTTCAAACCTACTCTCTAAAGGGGTTTTTCGGGGTGCTGAACACGAATCTGAAGTCCTTTTTTCGATAAAACGCTTCCTTCATGGTTATTTTCGCGTTTTTTCATCAAAATTGCTCAAAAATTAACTCTGTTTAATCGCTTTCAAACCTACTCTCTAAGGGGTTTTTCGGGGTGCTGAACACGAATCTGAAGTCCTTTTTCGATAAAACGCTTCCTTCATGGTTATTTTCGCGTTTTTTCATCAAAATTGCTCAAAAATTAACTCTGTTTAATCGCTTTCAAACCTACTCTCTAAGGGGTTTTTCGGGGTGCTGAACACGAATCTGAAGTCCTTTTTTCGATAAAACGCTTCCTTCATGGTTATTTTCGCGTTTTTTCATCAAAATTGCTCAAAAATTAACTCTGTTTAATCGCTTTCAAACCTACTCTCTAAGGGGTTTTTCGGGGTGCTGAACACGAATCTGAAGTCCTTTTTCGATAAAACGCTTCCTTCATGGTTATTTTCGCGTTTTTTCATCAAAATTGCTCAAAAATTAACTCTGTTTAATCGCTTTCAAACCTACTCTCTAAGGGGTTTTTCGGGGTGCTGAACACGAATCTGAAGTCCTTTTTTCGATAAAACGCTTCCTTCATGGTTATTTTCGCGTTTTTTCATCAAAATTGCTCAAAAATTAACTCTGTTTAATCGCTTTCAAACCTACTCTCTAAGGGGTTTTTCGGGGTGCTGAACACGAATCTGAAGTCCTTTTTCGATAAAACGCTTCCTTCATGGTTATTTTCGCGTTTTTTCATCAAAATTGCTCAAAAATAAACTCTGTTTAATCGCTTTCAAACCTACTCTCTAAGGGGTTTTTCGGGGTGCTGAACACGAATCTGAAGTCCGTTTTTCGATAAAACGCTTCCTTCATGGTTATTTTGCGTTTTTTCATCAAAATTGCTCAAAAATTAACTCTGATTAATCGCTTTCAAACCTACTCTCTAAGGGGTTTTTCAGGGTGCTGAACACGAATCTGAAGTCCGTTTTTCGATAAAACGCTTCCTTCATGGTTATTTTCGCGTTTTTTCATCAAAATTGCTCAAAAATTAACTCTGTTTAATCGCTTTCAAACCTACTCTAAGGGGTTTTTCGGGGTGCTGAACACGAATCTGAAGTCCTTTTTCGATAAAACGCTTCCTTCATGGTTATTTTCGCGTTTTTTCATCAAAATTGCTCAAAAATTAACTCTGTTTAATCGCTTTCAAACCTACTCTCTAAGGGGTTTTTCGGGGTGCTGAACACGAATTCGAAGTCCTTTTTTCGATAAAACGATTCCTTAATGGTTATTTTCGCGATTTTTCATCAAAATTGATCAAATATTATCTCTGTTTAATCCCTTTCAAACCTACTCTCTAAAGGGGTTTTTCGGGGTGCTGAACACGAATCTGAAGTCCTTTTTTCGATAAAACGCTTCCTTCATGGTTATTTTCGCGTTTTTTCATCACAATTGCTCAAAAATTAACTCTGTTTAATCGCTTTCAAACCTACTCTCTAAGGGGTTTTTCGGGGTGCTGAACACGAATCTGAAGTCCGTTTTTCGATAAAACGCTTCCTTCATGGTTATTTTCGCGTTTTTTCATCAAAATTGCTCAAAAATAAACTCTGTTTAATCGCTTTCAAACCTACTCTCTAAGGGGGTTTTTCGGGGTGCTGAACACGAATCTGAAGTCCTTTTTTCGATAAAACGCTTCCTTCATGGTTATTTTCGCGTTTTTTCATCAAAATTGCTCAAAAATTAACTCTGTTTAATCGCTTTCAAACCTACTCTCTAAGGGGTTTTTCGGGGTGCTGAACACGAATCTGAAGTCCTTTTTTCGATAAAACGCTTCCTTCATGGTTATTTTCGCGTTTTTTCATCAAAATTGCTCAAAATAAACTCTGTTTAATCGCTTTCAAACCTACTCTCTAAGGGGTTTTTCGGGGTGCTGAACACGAATCTGAAGTCCTTTTTTCGATAAAACGCTGCCTTCATGGTTATTTTCGCGTTTTTTCATCAAAATTGCTCAAAAATAAACTCTGTTTAATCGCTTTCAAACCTACTCTCTAAGGGGTTTTTCGGGGTGCTGAACACGAATCTGAAGTCCGTTTTTCGATAAAACGCTTCCTTCATGGTTATTTTCGCGTTTTTTCATCAAAATTGCTCAAAAATAAACTCTGTTTAATCGCTTTCAAACCTACTCTCTAACTGGTTTTCGGGGTGCTGAACACGAATCTGAAGTCCTTTTTTCGATAAAACGCTTCCTTCATGGTTATTTTCGCGTTTTTTCATCAAAATTGCTCAAAAATCAACTCTGTTTAATCGCTTTCAAACCTACTCTCTAAGGGGTTTTTCGGGGTGCTGAACACGAATCTGAAGTCCGTTTTTCGATAAACGCTTCCTTCATGGTTATTTTCGCGTTTTTTCATCAAAATTGCTCAAAAAATTAACTCTGTTTAATCGCTTTCAAACCTACTCTCTAAGGGGTTTTTCGGGGTGCTGAACACGAATCTGAAGTCCTTTTTTCGATAAAACGCTTCCTTCATGGTTATTTTGGCG
This sequence comes from Creontiades dilutus, assembly GCA_031894815.1. Classification (NCBI taxonomy): domain Eukaryota; kingdom Metazoa; phylum Arthropoda; class Insecta; order Hemiptera; family Miridae; genus Creontiades; species Creontiades dilutus. The sequence goes on along the minus strand of JAVIWC010003758.1, from coordinate 2,304 downwards.
TTTTTTCATCAAAATTGCTCAAAAATAAACTCTGTTTAATCGCTTTCAAACCTACTTTCTAAGGGGTTTTTCGGGGCGCTGAACACGAATCTGAAGTCCTTTTTTCGATAAACGCTTCCTTCATGGTTATTTTCGCGTTTTTTCATCAAAATTGCTCAAAAATAAACTCTGTTTAATCGCTTTCAAACCTACTCTCTAAGGGGTTTTTCGGGGTGCTGAACACGAATCTGAAGTCCTTTTTTCGATAAAACGCTTCCTTCATGGTTATTTTCGCGTTTTTTCATCAAAATTGCTCAAAAATTAACTCTGTTTAATCGCTTTCAAACCTACTCTCTAAGGGGTTTTTCGGGGTGCTGAACACGAATCTGAAGTCCTTTTTTCGATAAAACGCTTCCTTCATGGTTATTTTCGCGTTTTTTCATCAAAATTGCTCAAAAATTAACTCTGTTTAATCGCTTTCAAACCTACTCTCTAAGGGGTTTTTCGGGGTGCTGAACACGAATCTGAAGTCCTTTTTCGATAAAACGCTTCCTTCATGGTTATTTTCGCGTTTTTTCATCAAAATTGCTCAAAAATAAACTCTGTTTAATCGCTTTCAAACCTACTCTCTAAGGGGTTTTTCGGGGTGCTGAACACGAATCTGAAGTCCTTTTTTCGATAAAACGCTTCCTTCGTGGTTATTTTCGCGTTTTTTCATCAAAATTGCTCAAAAATAAACTCTGTTTAATCGCTTTCAAACCTACTCTCTAAGGGGTTTTTCGGGGTGCTGAACACGAATCTGAAGTCCTTTTTCGATAAAACGCTTCCTTCATGGTTATTTTCGCGTTTTTTCATCAAAATTGCTCAAAAATTAACTCTGTTTAATCGCTTTCAAACCTACTCTCTAAGGGGTTTTTCGGGGTGCTGAACACGAATCTGAAGTCCTTTTTTCGATAAAACGCTTCCTTCATGGTTATTTTCGCGTTTTTTCATCAAAATTGCTCAAAAATAAACTCTGTTTAATCGCTTTCAAACCTACTCTCTAAGGGGTTTTCGGGGTGCTGAACACGAATCTGAAGTCCTTTTTCGATAAAACGCTTCCTTCATGGTTATTTTCGCGTTTTTTCATCAAATTTGCTCAAAAATTAACTCTGTTTAATAGCTTTCAAACCTACTCTCTAAGGGGTTTTCGGGGTGCTGATTACGAATCTGGAGTCCTTTTTTTCAATAAAACGCTGCTTCCACGTGGTTATTTTCGCGTTTCATCAAAATTGCTCAAAAATTAACTCTGTTTAATCGCTTTCAAACCTACTCTCTAAGGGGTTTTTCGGGGTGCTGAACACGAATCTGAAGTCCTTTTTTCGATAAAACGCTTCCTTCATGGTTATTTTCGCGTTTTTTCATCAAAATTGCTCAAAAATTAACTCTGTTTAATCGCTTTCAAACCTACTCTCTAAGGGGTTTTTCGGGGTGCTGAACACGAATCTGAAGTCCTTTTTTCGATAAAACGCTTCCTTCATGGTTATTTTCGCGTTTTTTCATCAAAATTGCTCAAAAATTAACTCTGTTTAATCGCTTTCAAACCTACTCTCTAAGGGGTTTTTCGGGGTGCTGAACACGAATCTGAAGTCCTTTTTTCGATAAAACGCTTCCTTCATGGTTATTTTCGCGTTTTTTCATCAAAATTGCTCAAAAATTAACTCTGTTTAATCGCTTTCAAACCTACTTTCTAAGGGGTTTTTCGGGGTGCTGAACACGAATCTGAAGTCCTTTTTTCGATAAAACGCTTCCTTCATGGTTATTTTCGCGTTTTTTCATCAAAATTGCTCAAAAATTAACTCTGTTTAATCGCTTTCAAACCTACTCTCTAAGGGGTTTTTCGGGGTGCTGAACACGAATCTGAAGTCCTTTTTTCGATAAAACGCTTCCTTCATGGTTATTTTCGCGTTTTTCATCAAAATTGCTCAAAAATTAACTCTGTTTAATCGCTTTCAAACCTACTCTCTAAGGGGTTTTTCGGGGTGCTGAACACGAATCTGAAGTCCTTTTTTCGATAAAACGCTTCCTTCATGGTTATTTTCGCGTTTTTTCATCAAAATTGCTCAAAAATTAACTCTGTTTAATCGCTTTCAAACCTACTCTAAGGGGTTTTTCGGGGTGCTGAACACGAATCTGAAGTCCTTTTTTCGATAAAACGCTTCTTCATGGTTATTTTCGCGTTTTTTCATCAAAATTGCTCAAAAATTAACTCTGTTTAATCGCTTTCAAACCTACTCTCTAAGGGGTTTTTCGGGGTGCTGAACACGAATCTGGAGTCCTTTTTTC